>JAOXNN020000056.1:0-10851 GCA_028571205.2 Hydropsyche betteni | reverse complement strand
TGGAGAAGCACGAGAGAGATCAAAAGATCAGGATTCGGAGCCTCATGAACATGTTAGGCCAATTTTAGGTATTGGTTTTGAAGGCGATCAAATATCAATAGAAGAAGCTTATTTCTTAGCAAAAGGCAAGGATTTCGCTGTTTTCTCTGAATGCAATATATTTATTCGCAGAGCAAAGTGGAATTACATGATGCTGGAGAAATACAACTCTGAAAAGAGTCGTTTTCAAGTACATATTTTCACATTTTATCGTTTTCTCAACAAACCCACAGCCGATGTTACCAACATCGAACCTATATATCAAGATACGATTAAAAATCAAACTTCACGCCGAACTTAAAATCGAAAATTTCGAATAAAAATAAAAATCGTTCCACATTCGTGCGACGATAATGCGGATCGATGTCTCGGTGATAAAAGCGCGTCGCTCCGCACACTATGCGGCTGTTTCGCTTGCACATGCGCCTCGAGCGCCAACACAAAACACACACCAGCCAGTGTCGAACAGCGCGCCGGGGGCGTCGCACGCCTCCCACCCACCCACTCACCGAAATAGCCATCGGCGACCATTCCAACATTCGACCCTTCGAGCTCTACCATGAGCGAACCCTGCCCACGCTCCGGACGACCCGGAGGACACTACCTCGTCAGCTCGCCAAACGCTGCCCTCGACAAAACCATCGTCACCAAGTACCTCGACCTCCCGGTGCCTGGTAAGATCCAAGCCACTTATGTGTGGATCGATGGCACTGGAGAAAATGTCCGCTGCAAGGACCGCACCGTCGACTTCATTCCGTCTCAACCTTCCGATCTGCCCGTCTGGAATTTTGACGGTAGCTCGACCAGTCAAGCGACCGGCAACAACTCCGACGTGTTCCTGTACCCCAAGGCCATATACAAAGACCCGTTCAGGCGCGGCAATAACATTTTGGTCATGTGCGAGACTTTCGATAGCAATTACGAGCCGACTGAATCGAACCACAGGAAGGGCTGCGAGGAGGCGTATCAGATGTGCAAGGATGAAGAACCGTGGTTTGGGATCGAGCAAGAGTACACTCTTCTCGACACAGATATGAGGCCTTTCGGGTGGCCTCCGGGAGGCTGCCCTCCTCCACAGGGACCATACTATTGCGGGGTCGGTGCCAATAAGGTGTACGCTAGGGATTTGATCGAAGCTCATTATAGATGTTGTTTATATTCTGGTATTTCTATATATGGGAGCAATGCGGAAGTGATGCCGTCTCAGTGGGAGTTCCAGATCGGTCCAGCTGTAGGCACGAGAGTGGCCGACGACCTTTGGATGGCCCGGTTTATTTTGCACAGGTTGGCTGAAGAGTTCGGGATCATTGTCAGCTTGGATCCTAAGCCGGTTGAAGGTTGGAATGGATCTGGAGCTCACACAAACTTTTCCACTGCGAAAATGAGGGATGAGAACGGAATTATCGAAATAGAAAGGGCGATAGACAAGTTGTCCAAGGTGCACATGAGACACATTAAAGTGTATGATCCCAGAGGAGGCAAAGATAACGAGAAGAGATTAACTGGGAAGTTTGAGACTTCCAGTATTAACGATTTCAGCGCCGGAGTAGCTAATAGGAAATGTAGCATCAGAATTCCGAGGAGTGTGGCCGAAGAAAAGAAAGGATACTTAGAAGACAGGAGGCCATCGTCCAACTGCGATCCTTATTCAGTCGTTGAAGCTTTACTTAGGACAGTATGTCTCAACGAATAGGAAAAAAACGCGCAATTAATTACTGAATACATATGTTAAAAGAGCATATCATTGTTGTAATTTTTTTTACAATTTTGTTACTGATTCAATTATTTTTTTTATTTTTATTATCATATGGATGTATATGCAATGATATGTTTTATTTATAGTCAATTATAATTAAAGAAGAACAAAAAATATAGACTGATAAAATATATTAAAATATTAGTACGTACGAATAAATGAAGAAAAAATATTTAACAGTCGTTAAGTGTAAAACGTTTATAAAACGAAGGTGCCAAGTTATCTACTTATATCAAAAATATATTAAAAATTTTATCATTAATTGGCTTTCGTCGATTTGGAAATATTGTAAATTTATCACAGAAAAAAACATTTGCAACGATCGACTATGTTAAACAATATATATATTATTGTTGAATAAATTTTTTTGAGTAAAAAAAAAACGCATTTTCAATATTTTTCATACGTTTTTGTTTACAGGAAACGATGATAACGCCCACCAACAATAAATTACATAAGAAACATCTCACTTTTACAACAACCGCTTTTATTGTTGTAAACGACACAATCACGTTCGCCCGATTCTAATTCAATCACCATTTCACCGACACAAAGGAGACATCTCCGGCAATGGAAATCCCGCTTTTATCACACGTATGTTTGCTCGGAAGATAGTATTATCTGTTAGGCAGAGATACAGAGGTGGCCGTAGGAAAAACACTAGCGGTGGAGAAAATCGCCGATCGATGAAAAATTTTCCACCGCTTTTCCGTAGATCGAACTTTGCTCGTGTTGACATTGCCGAATCACGTGTGGCGGTCGTCGACACTGAAAACATCGGTTTGTAAAGTCACTCGCACACTCCTTTGTGCGTCCGAAATAGACTCTGGCGAGTTGGGACGCTCGTGCGTGAATCATGCTTATAGATAAAATTGATGGAAAATTCTCAGGAGAAAGTGGTTCGGTTGAGAAATTCCCGGAAAAACGTCTGCAGTGCCAATTAGCCTCGCGCGTTGATAAACGTTCGAACTCATCCGATGATCGGCAGATAAACCGAAATTGGACAGATAACATCGGAAATCGTCGCCGAATTGGAGATGTAATTTCGATAATCGCATATGTTTCGTGATAGTATATAAAAAATTACAAAATTGTACAATTTCTATATATATATATATATTCGGTCGAAAAACGTTATATGGCTCATTAATCAGTACATAAATAAAATGTATTTTTTAACAATTTGCATATCACACATGCACGCTACAGTAATTTCTTTTATAAAACAAACTATTACCATTTTTATATCGAAAAACATTCGAGGTCAGATTTCGACACGAGCGTTCGTATGAAAACACGCAGAGGTCAACAATCAGAGCTGAATGAGCAATCTGAGCGTTGCGTCAACGGAATCGTCACTATGCGATAACCGAACCGAAAGAAGTGCTCTATTTTCGCGACAAATCTCTCGCGATTACGTAAAATAGACAGAATGTAGCGGGCGTATCCGCTCTATTTACTATTTTCAATGACTGCCGAAATAGCTTTCAGGTGACTGAAATAACTTTCGGTTTATACGACTAACATCGTTTTATAAGTCGATCTTCACATTCCGATCGCCACGCCGGTACACGGCGCGGAACTAGCGGCGGTTAGACTGTGACTGCGATAAATTTCTTTCGACCTCGCCCGTTTACCCTTCGCGGGCTGATTTCGCTCCTGAAACGGCGTTATTTTTCAGGTGCTATGACGGTCACGTATTATAGCCGTCCTCTCGACCTGGCACGGCCGCGTCGTTTGTCGCCGTTTTCATATTTCATATGATAAAAACGCGTGTAATGCTGACTGAATAATTGTCGGCGGAGTTTATTTAGATTCGGCTGGAAGAGTTCGAGTTCGCTATCGGTTCGCCGTAGTTTTCAGATCTTCGGATAGCGATTGATCGCACGATTCGAGCGATGATAAGACTGTTGCGAGTGTACAAATTTTCATGTATCGCGGCTGAAAATCGTTGACGGGAGTACACGGTGACTAGTTTTCACCGGAATCCGTTGGTTTATCTGGCCAATGTCCAAAATAATTACAAAATAAGTGTTTCTCCGTGTACCGTCTATTTTATAAAACATTCAGAATACAACAATGTCAGAACTTCCATTTTTCAGCGGTTATAATATTATATGTAAATTCAAAGTTGAACTCCGTCAAGCATTGTCACAACCTAGTTAAAAATTTACTGCAGTAAATATTTGAAATTTATTCTTCTTCTTCTTCTTACAAACATAGCATATTCTACAAAAATATAAATTCTATGCCGTTAATATTAAATATTCTCAGTTTAAGCTATACCTTTATATACATTCATTTACGAATATCCCACCCGGTCATTTTAGCGTAAAATTTTCATCATTTCCATACGAAATATATTTTCGAAGAACTGAAATGGTTCCAGCAATATACACGTACAAGACTATAAAGGACGATGCTAGGTATTCCGCTACCTTGGCACATATAGGTCGACATGAAAGTTGCGCTCGAGCAAAACAAACACGGCTTTAAAAACAATTTTCATGCGAGCGTAAACAACAATGATGTTTTGTTTCCTCGAAGGCGGGAAAACTCACACAGGTATTATAATACGCTTGAATAATTTTCCCAGAACGAGCGATCCATCGAAAAATTTGCACTGGATCCTTCATACATTACGGAAATGGCAAATGCGCTCGGATACATTAGATACTCACAGCTTCTAACAAAAGGTAGCTTTGTATAATAAAATAGTTCCATGGTACTTTTTTATTAAACCATTTTTTGAAATTTCTAAAGCAACATTCATATATTTTAACAAATACTAATTTCAAAAATAATATTATACGTATTCTTCATTCTAAACAAAAGATCGTTTAAAAAAATGCTTCGACGTCAGCGGTATTGGTAATATCAAATCGAAACTTTTCGGCAAAATTATTCTACTTTTCTCGTTCACTTCGGTTCTAAACTAAAGCAATTAGCAAAGTGACTTCGTTTATTTGCAATTTCTTTCGCTAGACAAGCCCGAGGGTGAAAGGCTTTCACGGTTAGTTTGAACTGTGAAATTAATACGGTTAAAAACTAATTATGAGATACGTTCGACGACGCAGACGCAAACTATCCCATTATACCCGATAGCTTCATAATTCTGTTTAGTTGATTAAATAAAATTCTTGTTAACGAACTTCGCTTTTACGCGATCGCACAATCGAGTCTTAACGGTTTCTCCATAACCGACAATGAGATAAAAAAATCTATATATAACTAGAAAGAAACTCAGATCTTTTTCATTTATCGCTAATGCAATTTGATCCGCCTTAGTGTAAAACATATTGCAAAAACATAACTAATATACTTTAAAGTAGTTCGAGATTTTCCTTATATCAACTTTTAATGTACTTTTCTCTTTCAGCTAAAGCTATAATAGATCTTTTTAAAGTATATCCTTCTAAGCTTTTACGCGATGGCTTGGGAATTATTCATCAATCAATCCAGCTTATATTCAAATCAAAAACTTAAGCATTGAATAAACTTTCAACAAGTTTTTCATCTATGTTGTACCAAAAATCTTCTCAATATTAATATTTTTAGAAAATATATCATCAAAACACGACAAAAAAATTAATACAGACATTCATACGTACTTAAAAAAAAAACGAAGAATCCGCTCGACAGTTCGATCTCTCCTTTGTCGATTCGGGCTCAATTTAGCAGCAGAATCGGTAATGCGATTTATCCGGAGGTGAAAACGGCGGGAAGGTTTCGCAGCACTTTGGAAGGTCCCGGGAATTCCCGGGAGAGCCGGGACTCGGTGATTTGAATCGGGCGCCAAATTGATAATCCAATTTGGCCTTCATTAGCGACATCTGTCATTTTATTCGCGCGGATCTCACCTAGGCGCCCCTGACGAGATTCCTTGTGTCATTCCATTTTATTTTTTTTTTCAGGATACGTATTTTTTGGCAGGGTGCGTTTTTTTTCGCTGTCAGATTCCGTCTCCCTTCGAATCGAATTTATTTTGACGGGCGTCGCTCGTTATAATGAAGGCTCGTTCGATGGATGCCGTTTGAATTTCGCGCTGTGTTACGTTTGGAATATCTGATTTTCTTTTTTTTGTTATTTTGCATTTTTGTGATGATCGTTGGTTGGTTTTTCGAGTGATGTGTGTTTGTTTGCAATGATAATGGATTGCGTAGCAACAGATGAATATTTTTTTGTTATACAATGAAAGTTTAAAAAAATTTGAGTTTTACAATTTTTTGAGTTATCTTCATAATATTTACATATTTTGTTATTGAAATAAACATTACGTTATCTTTATTTGACTTTTAATACAAATTTATCTTATGTAATATAGAATGTTCGAAAATTTTCTTATCTTCTTTCTGAGTATATAAACATGATTTAATACTTTTTTTGTTTTGAAAAAACTGATGATTTCATCTAAAATTTATCATAAAACACAATTTCAACTACGAAAGAAGCATTATTTTTTATCGGAAATACTAAATAGCCACTTGAAACGGAATAAGCTGAAAAATATCGTTATAGAAAATAAGACGTATACATTATTTTATAAATATTTTCGTATAATTCTCGCATTCAGTGAAATCGATTATAGCATCAACCTAGAAAAATAGGGATGTTTTTCCATTTGAGCCCCCATTTTTGAAAGCGTGCAACGCATAGGGGAGGGCTCAGAATTGATGCCATTAAACTTTCAGCCATGGGTTGACATTTATCTGCTTTCGGAATACAAGACACGGACAATGAAGCTTCTGGAGCGGATCCAAATTAGAAGAGGAAAAATAAAATTGAAAATGAAAGAATGGGAAGAACACTCGGCTCTCGGCTGTAGGTAGTTAACGACCCGGAACAAATTTTCTCCGACACTCTTAAAGAAAAATCTACTTCCCCCTCATCGGAGCCCGGAACTAAAACGCGGACTGAATTCGAAGAAAATTTCCCGCGGATGCGAAAACAAGGAAAAAAGGGACCCCTCGAAAACCGTTTTGAACATCGCGCACGAAACAATGACGGACAAGGCACACATTGTTCGTGTTCGCGGAAAACGGCTTTTCTTCGAGGCCGAGCGAATTTTCCGCAAGATTCGCCAAGCCAGTTTCTTTTTATTTTGCGTTCGACATGAAATTCCTTGGAATATAATATCGCGAAGCTTTGTAGCGTCGAATCCTCATATGACAAATTTATGATAACCGAGGCGGGTTAAATATTCAGCGACCGAAACCTTTATTAGGGTCAACGATTTCGCCGTTAACCCTATTCAAATATGAAACATGCACACGCGAAATCTGCGCCCATCTAGGTTACATTAATATTTATATTATTTCGAATAATTTTACGACGGCGCACAAAAATGTTATAAAAACGAACGGATGAGAAACGACGTCGTAAACGAATCGCTGCGAGCGTTCATTGACTACGAATCGATGCAATAATTTCGATATTGCCGTTTTCCGTGTGGAATGATTTTTTTTTTTAATTTTAACGATAACATAATTGTGATTCGAAAGTATTCTCAGTGTTGAGTCGTTGTATGAACGTGTAATTGCTAGTGCGGCTGCGACGGACAATAGCGTCGTTGTTAAGCCAAGGAGGATTTTCCCGTGGGCGGGATTTTCCACACCTTTGTGTTGGGCGTCACTCGCTCATTTCGCCTTTTGTTGAAGCCTCTTCTCTCACATAATTCAATGTTATCTTTTGACATTTTGTTTCGACGACGACGACTCGGAAAAGGAGACGATGCCACAGACTTTTTCTTTCCGAACGCGTCCCGTGCCATACTTTACTTATCTGCGAGTTTTCCATTGTGAGGCTACATATAACGCTCCTCCTTTTTTATCTACATCTTTTGTGGCCTCGACTCCCCTTTTTTCACACTAAGGGTTTTCACATATCAAATAAAAAAGTTTTTAAAAATTTTCAGCTTTCAGATAACTATCACGCCATAAATTTTCAACGTACTTTATTATTTTAATATAATAATACTCTGAAATAAACTACGCTTACTTAAATATTGTATATAATATATTTTAAGTAGATATTTATAAAATAAACAAAATCGTTTAAATTTAAACACATATCAAATATTGAATTTTAACACAAAGTCAAAATTATATATACAACCCTAAATTCAACACCTAGGCTTATCTCACGCCGAAAAAGCACCCCCTTCCAAACCGTGCGAGCTTTCTGGCACCCGTTTTATGGGGGAAGTTTATAAACATCTGCCTTTTATGGTGTTTTTTTTTACATCCTCGCCCACACAGTTACTTTATTCTCTTTTTGCGCTCACGTCTCTGATACTTTGTGAAATTAATTAATTTCTATTTTTGCCATCTCAACATGGCTCATTCTATTTTTATCATTCCAGGACATGGCATTGTCGCGCTGAAAATTCCAACGACCGAGCCCGGACTTCACACCTTACACACAATAGTGGGCTTCATCGAATCGGAAGATGGACACGCCAATAACAAAAGTTTCCAAGAATGTGACTACCAAAGCAGATCTTATCTCACAGTGGTCGGACCTGTACGTGACGTCATCATCAGACCAGACAAACAGAGATATGCACCCGGAGAAACGAGTAAGCAACCTGCAGTTCGTCCGTGAAATTTATAATTCTTTAACGACGTCTGCGACATTCATTAGTCAGCAAACTCGTCTTTAATATAAATGTCAAATAAGCAAGTTGCACTCGAGGAATTATTCGCAACGCTTGCTCCGACTAGGATTCATCGGATGAAGAAGTCGGACCGAGCGGTGACTAATTGCAATTTGAATGCAACCCAGCTCACTGGTGTAACTTCGTCTACGAGATTCGCTATTTGGTTTTATCATGATGAATTTACCGTTTCAGTTACGTTTTGGGTGCTGGCGCTCGATCATGACCTCAGACTACCGAAAAACGTATTGGGATCGGTCGCGCTTAAAGACGCAGCTGGGACTAAAGTAGCATTATGGGACCAGATCTCCCTAGACGAAGGTATGGTCACTGATATATTATTTTCTACGTATTATAATAATAATTGAGTTTTCCGTATTTATTCTCATAATCATAATCAATAAGAATACTGAAACTTTTCGATGTATTCTGGTTGTATTTTAAATATAACTTTAAAGAAATAAGAATCCTTTTTCGAATTTGAACGTGAATAATCCAATTTGAACGCTAATAATCCTGTTGAATGGTCAAAACTTGCGTTTATTGATACTCAAAATGATAACCATTTATGTGCAAAGTTTATGTAATTGCGTTTTACTTTGAAAACGCAAATAATCTTGAGTTTTTTTATGAAATTTAAATAATAGATTTATAATATGTATCAAAATATTTTTTTCAACTGGCAACTCTTCAACTCTCGACATCTAGAATTGTTTCAGATGGTGACCGGGATTGAAATTATTTTTTGTGCCATTGCGAGTCAAAACCATATCTAGTAAAAAATAATGAATACATTTTGAATTTTTTTAATATCTATTTGTGGTTTTTAAATAAATAAGCAATAATTTTGGAAATTATTGTTACATTTTTGCATAGAGGGAAAATGATCGACTTTTTCCTCTAAAGTTTTTCAAAAATAGTAATAATTTGGCCATAAATGATGTATAAAATTAAATATTTCAAATACAATGGGTTATTTTCGTTGTAATTTAATTTTAACAAATGACCCCAAATTTTACAAAAAAAAAACACTTTGGTACTGGTACTGGTTTGAGACTGAACTAAATTTTTTTTCCATAACCCAACCTAACCTAATTTAACCTCACCTGTAGGTGCCCTTGGTATCAAGTGAGGTTTCTAACTTAACCTAACCTTTTTTTATTGAGGAGGGGAAAACTTCAGAAAGATATCCACCTTCTTACGTGGTCGGTGGTAGAATGGAATTATTACCCACCAAAACCTCTCCTCGCGGTCTGTTTCTCCACGTTAACCGTTAAGCACATAGCTCAGCGTATTGAAACAAACCTGCTAACCAATGAACGCAGTTACTCTCTGGTCGAAAACATAACCTAAAAGTGATAAAGGTAGTTTCGGTTAGGTTAGGTTAAATTAATAAAAAAAAACCAGTTCAGTCTAAAACTTAATAGCACAAACAATATAAAACCAACCATCATTTTCCCTCAGGCGTCAAGAAATTCTCGATGTCTCTAAGCACGAGCGCAACACTCGGCACGTGGACAGTGTTCGTGTCATGCGGTGGAAACTCCTGGACAGGTGCCGTCAACGTGTCCAGACAGGGCAGCGGAACCGGGAACGTGCGGGACGTCGAGTCGGGCTCCTCGAACGCCATGTCCAGATCGCCGGCCGCCGAAGTGCACTACGTCGAACTGAGGTTCGCCCCGACGACCAAGCGGTGGTACAAGCCGGGGCTCTCCTTCAAAGGGAAGGTAACTCGATCCGTTTTGTTGGATTGCGGCGCGCAAAGGCTGTCCGCTGCAGCGGAGCCTTCGTTTGATTTGTGGCTGGCGAGTCGGCGTTGGCGAGTCGGCGGGATTTCCCGCGCGGAACGAACGGACGGTCGATTCGGAGATGGGGCTTGTGGGAAAGTTTTAGGTTTTGTACGAAAGTCTTTTGTGGATTTGTGGTTTTGATGAAATTGGTGTTCTTCGACTTGTGATGGAGATGCGTTCTTGTCGAATCCGTTCGAAAAAGAGGGTATCGTTTTTTTGAATAGACTGGCCATACTGACGAGTGGGTTTTAATTCGTGAATATTTGAAGATTAGTACTGATTGTTTATATTAAATGATTCGTATTTGTACTAAGCGATCAGTATATATAGTCAATATTTTTGACAGCACAGACAAGTGACAACTTTTTCCATTATCGGGAGATTGTCAGAAAATATTTTGATGAAGCACGCTTCATTGGGATTTTGCTAAATGTATTAGAGGTAAAGTGTTTATTTTCGAAAATATATAAACACTAATGAATATTGTATATATACACGTGCTCAATTTTTTTATTAATGCTCTCAACAATAGTTTCTGCTCTAAATTTAACTAGCTAAAGTTAGTTTAACTAGCATTACTATTATTTATAATAACTATCTAAAAAAATCAT
>JAOXNN020000055.1:7746009-7765622 GCA_028571205.2 Hydropsyche betteni | reverse complement strand
TTTTCATATTTTATCGTTTTCCGTTTCTTAACAAATCAATACCCGATGTTATTAACATCGGGCCTATATACTAGTTTATCAATAATGACGGAAAATTGCTTTTCGTCGCTCGTTCATTCTGAAAGAATGTTCGTGAGTAGACTCACGAGGATTTTCATCAGATCAATATCGAAAGTTTCACAATGTCACTCAAATGAATCACTGGCTTTTCAGATATCGAAAATTTATCGAAAATGTCTTCATTTTTATTTCACCCCCAACAAAATTCGGACAATATTAGCTAATTCGGCACTGTCGATGTGAAAGATTTATATTCACAAATAGGTCTCTTTCGATAATATCACATTCGAATGTAAAATAGCAAATTATATATTATCATGTTAAATTATATTTTCAAATCACCGTTTCTTTTAAAACCTGATTCATAATAAAAATTAATACAATAAATTTTATAAAAATCGAATAATACATATTTTTTTATATGCGCACACGTCTTACCGACACGATAATTTAATATCAACATTACAATACTGTGAACGTTGACCCACATAACTGAATGTATCAATCCAACAAAGAAAAACCCCATTTGACACAATCGTCTACGAAAACCATCCACACCGCAAACATCCGCCCCCGAATATCCTCGAAAACGGAGCTTCATCTCCGACTCCGACCACCGCGACCTTCATCCCTCACACCCACACAAACGAGCCCTTCGATCATCGCACACAATGATTATTTCAGAACGTAATAATCCAACGTCGTGATTGAGCCCGACCTCTTCAGCCGGTACAAACACGCACATAATAGACACGGTCCGTTCACGTCACGACGGCGTGTAGATAAAACCGCTTCAGGTCCTATCCAGTGCACTCTAGCATGAAAGATTTTCAGCGTACGACAGTCTATCTAACCCTCATCAACTACAACAATACCATCGGCCTTGTGTCTACGCCTCCTCATATCGTATCTTGTGTGGGTAAGCGCGCCGCCCTATCCCTAATGACCCGTCAATAATAATGCCGTAATCGGACAATGGTGCGTCAAACCTCTATCATATGAAACTATGGTGTTCTATATTGCGTTTTTGTGTAGGGGGGAGTGGGAACAAGGGACGGTGCAATTTTATTGTTCAAAAAACTCGCGAAGAATTCTCATTATTCGATGCATAAAAATTCTCGTTATGAAACTTCGTCGGCTGCCGTCTTAAATCTTCGCTCACAAAGCGAAAAGTTTTTTGTGCGAGAAAATAATAAAAAAAATAATAATCGTAATGTCGAGGGGTGGAAATCGTTATAAAATTTCTGTTATTTTTTTCAGGTCGAAGCCGTCAGTACTGAAAAGTATATACAGGTGAAGGTGGAAATTTTCGACGATACGACGTCGATTTACAGCCAGGGCGTCGAGATTCCTCAAGGAGATGGAAGTTTCACTGTTCCCTACATGGTTTCTAATAACGAAGTGCTGAACTTGCAGGTAACGTTACGCGAGATGTATTGAATTTAAATTTAATGGGAGTTTCACATTGTAACGTGTCGTATAAATCTTTCAGTTCCCATGCACGCCTTTCATTAATTTCAGATCATTATCAATCCGGCAATATATTCCAATCTGGTTGCGACTATATTTTATTTTAAGCTTAAAATAATATAATAGTTTCGTGAGTAATTTTCAGCTTCTATATACGAATTAATTTAATGGAAAACGTTATGGGAACACGCGCTTTCGCTATGTGTGAATGAGACCCCATATGATATTGTATATCTTTATATGTATTTACCGAGAGGGTGTTCAGTGATTTAGTATTTTTTGTACACATTCCGCTTCCAAAATTACTTTCCTTCCCTGAAATATTATCAGCTCTCCGTTCAGAGTTTCACTTTATTCGACACGCTATCGCTTCATACCACAATAGAAACGATATTATTGCGATGGATGATCGTTACGCGGCTAAAAACATCAAAATGAGATTGTTTTTGTTCATAACGGCGGTTTCGCGAAATGAGCGATATATTATTGCTGAAAAATTTCAAATGTGCGGTGTGCGAAGAAGAAATCTCCCAGTGGGAGCTTTTTTCTGCGTTACCTTTCTGCAAGCTTTTGTGAGCAGAAATGGTAGGGAAAAAACACCATTGTCGCCTCTCAACCCCTTCACTTTTCCATTGAACGTGTGTAGTGCTATTTTTTCTCGTTTAACCAAAACAAAGGACGTTCGTGTTAGATATCACGCAATAATAACAAAGGCTTCTTTCGCATAAACGAAAAGAATAGAAAGTAATGTTTATTGAAATATCACAAAGAATTTTCTGAAAGAAAACAAACATGTGTTATGTTATAGAAATTTGATGGATTTTTTTTTCTATATCGTCGATTCGCAAATGTATATATTTTCGAAAATTCTATATATTTATTGGAAGGAGACGTTTAGAATCTACCCTAATAATTTGCTCATATATGAATTCCTATAATTCAATATTGACGTTGTGACGGATGAGATGAATTCTCAGAATTTTTTTATTACATTTGCACGCATATTTAAATTCAAACGTAAAAAAGATACCGAGGATTCCGTGCGTTCATAACGAAAATTTTCAAAAGCAAACCGTAACCGAAAAGGACTGACATCGCTTCGAAGTTTTCGAGATTTTTTTTTTGCGTAATTTTATACATACATTTTTTTCATTTCGCATTTACCTTTTCGGTGGTGAAAATTTGCTCACCAATTATATTATATTACAAGCGCGCAGAGTTTGCACATCGCAAAGTAAATTTTCGAACGAAATTCGTTCCAAAAAAAAAAACTGACTTTTCGACCGGATAAGCCGTTCACAACTTAGTTTGTTTACTTCGATTATTTGTATACCGAATCCGCAAATAATACGATTCAATTAAAACCCCCGATATCGCAACATCCGAAGCATCCGCAAAACGAAACAAGCAAATAATTAAAAAACAGCTCATATAAAATTTCGCGTCTTGCAGAACTCTCTTCGGCGATTTTCCGCAAATTTCCCGAAACATTCCGGCAATTTCGGGCGGTACATCAACTTTTTCATTCTCCGAGATTATTTTCTATGAAAATCCGCATCGCTTATAAAAGCCCAAAGTCGGCTTTCGCGCAAAATCTGGCGATAATTGCCGATGTTGCGCAACAAAGCTCCGAACCAGCCCACACCCCTGCTCCCACGGGCACGAAACAAAAACAGCGATTTGTCTTTGTTCCTTATCATCGACTCGTTTCCTTGGCATCCCTTGGTCGTCTTGCGGCTCTTATGGGATTATCATTTCTTTTGTTTCGGCCGGTCGGTTATTATTCGGCGTTTGCTCTCCATACTGGCGGATTATAATGGCGCCGGGATGTGGCGTTGCTTCGCCGATCGAAGGGAAAGTGTTTCTTTTCCGCTTTTCCTTTCTTGAGTTCTCTTCTTTTTGCTGTTCGCGTACGTGAGAGCCTCGCGCGTTGCCATCAATCATTCGTTCCAATTACTCTAATGTACTAGGTTCGAGCCGAACGTTCTCCTAATTAAATTTATCCCAAAACCACGTGTACACGTGCTCGGTTTGGACCTAGATCTTATAAAATACTATGATTTTTCACATAACATACTTTTTTTTATCAAAGATAATTTCAGGATGACTTTACGTAAAATTTTCGATAGAATCCCTTTGTTTAACTTCCATCGAAGTAATTATGTTGATTTGCTAGATTATTGACGCTGGAAGTCGATTATTAGGATATTTCCCAACAAATACGATACCCATCTCAATGCGAACGATTCAACAAAGAACTCGCTCCTGTGCGACTTTTGCTATAATAATTAAATTGAATACTTTGTTGACACTGGCAGTCGATTATTAGGACAATTCGGCTGAAACGTGGGACGACGTGAACGGCGAACTCCTCGAAAATTATTATATATTTTGTTCGGCAAACAATGTCAAACCCTTAGATGGATCGTCCCGAGCCCTGTCACGGCCTATGAATAATGACGTGTTTTATGACCATTAACGCTGCGAAAAGTTGCCAAAACCGAAAATTATCCTTCGGTTTTATTTACGGGTCCGCCTTCGTTCTTTTTTGATTGATTAACGGCGAAAGGGACCGGCGACCGCTTCGGCCGTGTCGTACTCGTTTTCATATAAATTTTACACGCTCTTTTGCGTAATTATTGCACGTTTTCGTGCTGAAATGCAGTAACGATTGCGCAAGTGTACGTATAATAGTTACGTTTATCCGGGTTGGTTGGTTAATAACACGTCCGCGGTTGCACGCCAGATCTCGAGGATTACTGTAAAAGCACGTACCCTTCAAGAAATACGATATGGAATAGCCTTACACTGCTGTAAATATTATGTAACGAAAATGTTTAACTTTGTCTACAGGCTGAATTAGTGTCGGTCGAGGGCAAGGAGATCGAAAGCCATTACATATTGGCGAGGGAAACTCTACAGAAATGGAACTCGTCTTCGAAGTGCTATTTGGTCGTTGAAGGACTCGATTCTCCATTATTGGTGATTGATATTTGAAGTTGATAACTATTTATACAATATTGTATGATTTTATTTGTGAATTTTGGGTTTTTTTCAGGCTGGTATGAAGGCAGAAGTCAAAGTCGTGTCGACTTGTTCTTGCGAACGGGAGATGCACGTGGCCATTGTTACGGATGGAAAGTTGACTATGTGGGCTGAAAGATCGGCTTCTTCTTATCAGAATCGCGGTTCATCGCATAGTCATGGTTCTGATAATTCTATTACATGGGGAAATGTTTCTCCAGAGCCCGGCATCGTTGGAACTATGCACTGCAGTTTACACTTCAGGTATTTCGACGATTTTCACTTTATATTGTACTGAAATTTTCCATTAGGCTAAATTTTTATACTGTACTATCACGTTAAACTTTTAAAATTAGTTTTATTTTCATTAAAGCGTTTTCAATTCAAATATTCTACAATTTTTATTTTTTTCTATAATAACTTCGTTTTACATAATATAATATTACTGGCAAAAATAAATTCGCTTCAAATTAAGCTACTGTTCAAATAAATAATTACAAGAAACTTCCAATATTCAATTTACGAAAAACTTCAAAACATCTTTTCTACTAAATGTTAAATACCAATTTCACTAAATCTAATATACGAAATATTATGAACAAACTTCTCCATCGAAATTATTGTACAATCAAAAACAAATACTGCGCGAATCTTGTCGATTAATATTTGTATTTTTCAAATTAATATTAATTCCGAACATAGAAAGAAGCGAACGAATGAAGCTATATAACTAAACGGAGGGTGAAAACTTTCCGACGAAATAAATCGAAATTAAATTTCGAACGAAAGCGTATAACGGTGCGGGTATGGGGGGCTCGAATAAGAGAGCTCGCAAGATAAATAGCGGAATCGTATCAGAGATAAATCAAATAAATAAATTTTCACCCCCTGACGTCCACCTTCCATCACGCCCACCCTCGGCTCCATCAGGCCACTCTTCGGGGGATGAAGGGGCCCCGTTTTCAATTTTGTTATTTTTCGAATCGACAGTATCAACCCCCCGCGCGCCATTAGTAAACGATCCGCGAATTTTCATCCCCTTTTCGCATTTACGAAAATGCGGAAGTCCTCCGGTTCGTGTAGTGGTTATGCTTAACTGATAAATAGGCGGAAATTGTATTATTTTTTTAATAGTTGAATCAGATCTTATTAATATTTTTTGTACGTATTGTTAATTTTTATTGGTTATTTATATATCGGTGTTTTCGGGGTCAAAACTGCGCTGAAAAAAAGCTTTGGAATTTCAAATTGTATAAATCTCGGTCAAGTCGTATTCTGTGTACCTGTTTTTCTCGAAAGGTCGCGACGATTATTTCGAAATTGCTCCGTTTCCTGCGTGAAGAGAGAAAGACTTTCTCGGAAGAAATTTCCCGGTTATTTTTTCCCCTCTTTTCAGGCGCAGGTCAAAATAAATAAAAAAAGGCCGCACACTTCGCGGCCCCAGATTCCGACGAATTATTTGGCCAACCCTTTTCATTTTTTTTTCCTGCGGGAGTAAATAAGGGAAATTTTGAAGTGGGTCCCCATCAAAGGCGAACTCGTTCAATGAATATTTATTGCGGCGCCTTTTTTTCTATAGCACATATACTTTTTATTCCTGTCTTACGGCGTACCTATACAAAATATTTTGAGGGCATTTCATTTTTGTTTCGTATGAACAGAATAAACAGTTGAGTGACGGATTTTTAAGCTGACAAACACACATTTTTCTCACCCTTTTCGCCCTTTTTGAACCAACCGGATTGTTTCATTATTTATTTATTCATTTTCGAAAAAACAGACATTCGTGTTTTTGACGTATTTGAATCTCTCGTGTCACTTTGATATAATTTTTTTAATCGAACTAATTATTGAAACGAAAACGTATTATTTAATTTAAATACGTGTGTATAAAAAATAATATTGTTAATTTCAAAATATAAATTAACTATTAAGTCGACTGACATTGTGGAAACTTGAAACCCATGTTTGAGTCGATTACACACTCAAACGTGTTAACCCATTGAATGAAATTGTTTAACACTCAGTGTGCCTAATTGAACCATTTTAAATGACGTCAATCCTGTAATCAAACTCGTTATTTGTTAATAAATGTATATTGTGCAAATTAATGAAAAAAATATTACGTATCGTTAAATTTTTATTTTTGTTTAAAAATAACTTGTACCATGTAAATAAATACATTTTTATTAAGTTCACCCATCAAACAATTAAATATTACCACAAATTTCAAATCAAACATTTGTTAACATAAGAAAATTTATAATATAATATTACACACACATATAATTCGGGTATAAGGAAGACGTAAATGCCTCGCGTTCACCGCAAATGAAATGTAAATAAATCAATATAGGACTCGCTTCAGCAAATACTGCGACAATTTTACAGACGAGCGAACCATTATAAAGGCGGTCGTCCACCCAGAACACGCGAGAACGAAAGCCTCCGATTCCGTACCAATTCGTTGCTTATCCATCATCATAACTCTGAACTTGCCGAAGCCTAAACAAACAAATATCGAGACGTTCCAGGTTTGCGTATTGCGAAATGCGGTCTTCTTCCCTTTCGAGAGTTACTCGGTCGGATCCTCGCTTTGCAACAGTTAATCAATCTAGACTATCTGGGTCACTGGGTCGGCCTTAGTCCGTGGATGGTAAATATTTAATCGAATGACGATTTCCGCAAAGATTTCCGATGTGTTCTCGGAAAGAAAGCGCCGTAGATTCGATTTCGGGGGGTGTAATTGTGTTGCGTGTTTTGTTTTTTGTGAGGGCTCTTCGCGCTTTTGAACTTGTTGAAAATTGTGGATACGTAACCATAACGTATGGTACAAAGAGCGACGCCTTTCGAAAATTACCCGCGAAAAGGGCGGCCTTCTTTCAGCGCCATATTTTCACATTATTTCGAGGGCTTTTGCGCTTTCTCGAGCCGACGCCTTTTTTCTGGTGTTGCCGATCGGCGATGTTCAACATTTCGTCGTTTTGGAGTTTGAAAAAAAATAGATTTTAAAATATGTTTTTCGTGTTAGTTGATCATGTCAAGCATCTGGTTTTATGTGGTGCATAATTCACCAATTTGTCGCGTACACAAGTGATCTTGTCTTGTAGTTTCGAGTCAACTTGGTTAAACTTATATTGCCGCTACAACTAAATCTGAAACTTCACTCAAAGCATAACTTTTATGACACTAAATGTAACATTATGATTCTGTTGGATAGATTCACGATTAGAAGTGACTCTAAATAAATCAATGATTATTTATTATTTTTACAAATCCAGCATCATTTCGTATACATTCGATTCATCTTAAAACTTTCTTATGATTTTTTTGTGAAAAAAAAAACATTTTAAGTTGTTATATGGTATCTAAAAGAAGAATATGTCTTCTTTTTTTGATTAAAATAAGACGTACTTATTTGACTCTAAAATGTTATAATTTTATTTTTTTCTAATATAATTGTATAGATTGATAATTATTTTCTAAAAATGAAGTGCTTTCTTTAAAAAATAAATGACCATGAAAAGTATAATATATAATAATACAATTTGGGTGTAGCTTATTATTTTTTAAGTTACAAAAATATTTAAATATTTGTATTCACTCCAATTTTTTTTAGTATAAAAATTTCAATTTTTCTACACTATTTTTTTATAAATAATGTAACTTTGAAATATACCCAAGTATTTTTTACACAAGGGATACGTTTCAAAGACTTATTGTATAAAAAAATGTATGGTGACCACAAAAAAAATTGAAGATAAAATTCATCAGAATATTTGTATGAAACTTCCATCCGAATATGCTTCATGAAAATTGTGTAATATGGCAAATTTCACTATGCAAAATCATTAAAAAACATCGTAAATTTTCATGTAATAATATAATTGTATACTCCGGATCTTACCATTGTGGTAAGATCCGGATCAAAACAACCATCGGATTTCTTTTTTTTAAACGTTTTATTTTGGAACAATGTGAAGAGAATTTTAGATGCATCTGAAATATTTTACCCTGATTCCATTATTCGATCAAACTCGACGAGTTCCCTTCTCTGATAACTCATCCGATATACCACAAAAAATCTTCAAAAACCAAATACCGAAAACGAAATCAAGACACCACCGGTTCCAACCCACTGTCGCCAGCGAGAGCTTTCGCATCGTTTTGCTCGCATCCGATTGAATGAAGACGCGTTTCCCGCACCACCCACCCACCCACCCACCCATCGCCACCCCCTCGTCCACCCCCCTCGCCCGCCTGCACGAGCCTCCTGCGCCTTTCCCTATCCCTTTGCGGTGTTGTGCTCGTGGAGAGTCCTTTGATATGTCGAGCATGTTCGCTAGCCGGGATCGCGATGCTAATTACGGCGAGAGACAGCCAGCCGGCAGGCAGCTGTCGCCGTCGTAAACTTGCGAATAATTTCCGAATGCCGTCGACGAAATTGTTGTTTGCCGTATCAAAACAGCGCCGCGATTACTATTTCGGCGGGAGCATTGTCGAATTTGAATCGGACGAAGGGCTGAGCCGGGCGCCGTCTTGCGGATCGCCTTTTAATAAATGGTCTGGACGATTCGAGTTGGCGTATCATAAAACGTCTCTACATATATAAATTACTGGAGGATAGTGCCCGGAGTTGCTTGGGACTTAAATTTTAAATCAAATTATTTTTTTAATTTGAATTCATCAAAACAAAAGTATAAAGCAGGCCGCGTATTGTCACAATCATACGCGGCGCACCGGCCGCTTTTTATATAGGGGGGAGGAACATTTTTTCGCGGACTGTCCCGTTTTGGGTTCTGGAAAATATGGTTACACTATTTTAATGATATAAAAACCTTCTCAAGAAAAAAATACATGTACATGCCAATTTTTATGGCGATCGGTCGAGCGGTGTTGGAGTGAAACACCTTCAAACAAACAAATATATATATTTATATATGTATAGAATATTTTATGAAATATCCGATGAAGAATATTGTATACACTAAATACTCATAATTATTAGACATTTCAAAAATTTCTATGGACATTTTATTGTTTGCTGGCTAGGCCAAAATTTAACAAATACTGAAAAGGGAATAAGAATAGTTCGAATACAAATATTATTCATTGATTCGGAGAAAGGCAAAAAATATTTGATCATCGAAAAAGTGCGTAGGGACTTACGCATTGGCCTTATACTTTCGTTACTTTTGATATATCAAGTACTTTTTTTCGTTCTGGTGTTGATAAAAGTAAATGCGTGTTCTGGGTAATGATTTTTTAAGTAACTCAAGAAAGAGATTTAAGTGAAAAATTAGAAACAATTAATGATAATTTGGTGATTTTATTTTCATCAATTTTTCGTTCGAATCGCTTGAATCACTCAAATCACTCAGGTATTTAAAAAAAATCGATATTAAGAGCTACTCATTCTTAAATAACTCAATGTTGAAATCGTTATGATTTAATTACAGTTATTTACTAAAATAATTTTCATCAAATTTTTTCCAATTAATCATACATAATCGTATTTGTCCATTAATTGCTGTACTTACAACTTTACTTTAGTGATCGATAAGAATCGCTTTCAATAAAATTGATCAATTAACTGAAATTTATATTTTTATCAAAAAAACCATAGTTTAATATAAAAAACTTTGGTAATAATTCATGCAATAAAATCAATGGTAAACTCGTACGTAGTACCTAGAACAAAAGAGAAAGCCGGTCGATCTTACACACATAGATCGTAAAACTTTAAAACCTCCGAAGACTGAAGTTCGCTAGTTCCTCCTTCGCCGTTCTAACCGACTAATACGAACTTCATTGTCCCTGTACGGAAACGTTTCACAACAATAGATGCATTTCCCGACAATACTCGGTGTATTCACGACCATTCGAGGAGCTCCTAAGAGAGAGTTCCATAATGGTGTTTCCTAAACTTTTCGCAGCTCACAAAGCTCCCGCAGATGCAAAGTAGAATTAAAAACTTAACATGCACCCGACCCGCATCGTGCATATTTAACACGCACTTAGTTCTCGGATATAATAGATATGAATTATATGCTGGTATAGGGCCGACTTATTATAGTGAAATCTTCACGAAGCAATCAATTATGGAACGTTCGAGTACGTACGTACGTACGATTTAATTTATGAGACTGTTTCGATTTGTAGATTTTGATTTATAGACGTTCTGATATTAGATTTATATGAAGTATTTAAAGAAATAATATTTTTTTAATCTAAATGATTCTCTAATATAATATTATGTAACGGAAATTTTGTAGAAAACTATAAAAAAAAAATTGAAGAAAACTATAAAAAAAGTATTTCAAACATTTTTAGAGCATCTTTATTAATCATGACGTATATTTTCGAAAAATATGCGTGGCACAATAGCGATATTTAAAGTTTCTTTATCGACGCAGCAAAAGGAATAAAGTAATAAGAGCTTTTTTATCACTTTTCGAAAAACAAAAGTTTACAGAAAAGCTCCGCTCGATAATAAGAAAACGGTCGACCCCGGAAAGTATTCGAAGCAACTCGTGAATAATAAATCGAGTTTTTTTTATGGAAAGTCAAAACATGTCGGAAGTATATAAGGCATTTTCTTTGAATGCGGCTCCGAAGAGATGGAAGGGAAGCGGCACGGGGCAAGGGCGACTTTATATTTAATTCAGCGAAAGAACGCGAATAAAACGCGAGAAAATGTATCCGTTTTCGGCCGGGAAGAATGAAAAGCGGCGCGGGAGGTGTTTTTCTCCGCCTTTTATTTTTTCGTGTTTCGTTATTTCGAAAAATCGCCGAAAACGGCCGGAGCTTTGCCGGGGGAGTGTTGTGATGCTCGTTAAAAATTTATCGTCGCCGTTTCGAAGCTCGATTTTTGATGGAAATCGACCCGCTAATGCGCCGTTGGCCTTTTTATTAAAAATAGAATGACTCGCTCATTCGAAATTGGAAAAAAATATTATGGAATATTCCACTGATCATTTTCAGGTTTTTTCAAAAGATTTAGTGAATTTTCACTAATTATCTAACGTCAGATAATCTGATCATATTCAGGCAATCGTTATATTATATATTTTACGCATTTTTTGCAAAATTGCTTACTTCGCATACTATGCAAAAAAAATTACGTCACTTATGAACAATATGGCACTGAGATGATGAGAGATGATGAGAGATGATGATGACTAATGAGATGGCACTTTCTTGATGTTTTACACCAAAATTTACACTTCTTCCTTTTCATTTTCTTCGTTTCCATATCCTTTCTTTTTCATGGTCTTGTAAGTTTTAATGCTTAGATTAGCTTGAGTTTAGTTTTATGTTCTGATTTTTATATACAATGCTAAAGTTTCCTTCATTATGAAGTTTTGAAAAACATCAACAAAACACGATCCTATTATATTATTCGCATACAACGCAAAACTGTTTTGCGCCGAACGTGAACTAAACAACTTCGCGAACGATACGCAACATATATACTTAATAACTAAAGATATACAGATTACATAAATATGAACCTTTAGAAGTAAACGAATCGAATTTCCTTCGCAACAATAATTACGTTCGATTCTCAAAGCCAAATACAACTCAGATATTTTATAGACGCACCTCTCACAGGTCCGGGTCACCATAATCCCGGTGACCGAGCCGATAATTTGATTTCCCCGGAGAGGCTTCGGTGGGTGGTTCAGAGAGGCCATGGGGAGGCCATGGGAGGACAGACGGAGTATCCTGAATCGCATTAGCCCGCGATATGTAAATCGCACGCGTAGGAGTCGCCTCGGCTCGAATTGATTACCATGTTTATTGCCATGGGGGTGAGGGCCATGGGAAGATTCGTCGAGGGTTTCCTTGTCGTTGCGCCGGACCTTCGTCCGCTGAAAAGGTGTCGCCTTGGATTTGTGCTGTAAAATCGCGCGGACAAAGCTCTCGCCTAAGTCGGATTAGAGCCTGGAGTGTCGAGTTTTAATGAATATTTTACGTGTAGCTTATAGTGGATCCGATTGTGTTCCGTGAACGGTGCCGAGTTTATTCATGTAAGAGTGAATGGGCTTGTCGAAACATCAACGGGGGTATTGTTCGGGAAATACTTATGTCGGGATGGAGAATGTATACATTGTGAATTTCGATGTTTTTTTATTTATTTTGAAAGTTCGTTTTTATACTGAATGAAAATTGCGGTTTGTATAAATGAATTTGCGGAATGTTCCGATTCTGCAGTTCAGCCAAGTTTCAGGATATGAATTGTAAATGAATCTTTCGGATGAAATTCATAGATTTGAAATGTTTTTATGAAATCTACAAAGCAAATGAAAGGGTTTTTGCGGTTTATAATCGTATTTGTACCCAAGTGTGAAATTGAAATAAATGAATGAGTAATATGATATGAATGTTACGATCGTTTTCATTATTATTCATATATTGTTATCAAGTAGATTTGAGAAAATTTACTAAACAATTAATTTTTATTTACCAAAGACTATAATAATTTGTAACATGATTCGTTTCAATTTTATACATAAATACAATTTATTATTAATATTCCATTTCATACGAAAATTCAATTTACGATTATTTACTCAATACACTTTATATCCTTTTGCCACTAAATTAAACTGTATCAAAGAAAACTTTTCTTTACAACTTTCGAAGCAGACACAGTCGAGCGTATCTTTTATGTCCCGAAAAACCTATCGATCACTCTGATAATGCAACCGGCGACGGCTTTAAACCTCCCATTTTCTGGTTTCAAAAAAGGGCGAAGTCGACTGTTTTTCTTTCGTCTTTGTTATTCGCCCCTTTTTCCCGCCAAAGACTCTCATTCGGATAAGTAATTTTCCTTAGAGCCCGGCGGCGCGCGCGCTTTCAATCAAACGGAATTACGCGAAGCTTAGATCGACTTTGGAAGCGGAGACGTGTTCCGTCTATCGCGAAAAAGCTCCTCGCACAATAATATTGTGTGAGTAACAACATTATACATTTCGCACGATAGGCATGTCATTGTCTGCCCGATGACTCTGATAAACGACCGGCGAGAATTAAATTTTCAAACGGAACGAAGCCGTCAAACGAAAAATCGCTCTTTCGCGGAAACTCCTTTTCAACTCGGATCGATCTTGCGATATTTCGAATGAATATTTAATGGGATGTCCTCTTGAGTTATTGATTCGTATAAATCAATAGTTTCGTCTCGCAAATATATTTCGAATGCGGTCGAGTATATATTATATAATATATAAAATATATATTTTATATAAAAAAAGAAAAAAACAGTATTATCAGTTGATGTAAAAATATGTAACAACTTTAATGTAGATACTATCTTATATATCACACACAGTTCAAGTTTATTTCAGTCCATGTATTATATTATAATATATAATATATTTGGACCGATCATAAATACACGTCGTTGGAGTTTAATTGGGTTGGGTAAGGTTTTTGTGACAATTTAATTTGTTTTGATAGAATTTTGGGTTCGATTGAGTAACATTAGATTGACTTGAGTCAAATATCCATGAACTAATAATAAACATGGTCTGCGATATACACGTATTATATATCGTAGTCCACATATATTTGACATAACCCAGCCTAATCTAATCCAACCCAAAACATCGATCAAAACATATGAAATTGCCGAAAAAAACCTATCCCAATCCAAAGGAAGGTCCAATAATAAGATTAGCCTAATCTAACCTAATCCAACCGCCAAAATAGTAATTATGATCAATTCAAATATACATGGACTGTAGCATATATAAATTTTAATTCTTATTTGTGAATCACGCTGCATTGAAATGTTAAATATATTACAAACACAGGATATTTTCAGTACTCATTTTCAGCAGGAATTTAATTATGTTTTTATAGTTCTCTCGTTGTCCATTTCAGCGCGCGCCGCTTCATTATAAATTAAAGCGAATAATTCGAGTACACGCGCTTTAATTTCCCCGCCGTACAGCCGTATATTTATTTCCAGCTAAAAAAAAACCCGTAACGAATGCATCATCGTGAAACTTTCAAGCTTTTGATTTTATTTTATTCAACGCAAACCCGACGCACGGACTTTTATACGCTCGTGCGCGCAATCCGATTCACAGCGACTGTTTTCAAAATTGAATAAAACCCCACACTTTTTAAATTATTCAAACGTTTTTCCAGCTTCACCGTGAAATCCGACATGGCACCATCCAGCCAGATCCTCGTATACTACATAACACCCGAAGGCGAACCGGTCAGCGACGTGGCCGACTTCGAAGTGCAACTACTCCACAAAGAGGTAAGTCTACACCACGCTGTATATCGAACACGGTTAATTAAGACTTCGGGGGGGGTCAAAAAGGCCCAGGAGTCCCAAGTTCGGCGAAACAACAAGTTCTCACCGTTATGTGCGGCTTTGCAGGCTTTTCCGATGGGAACGCCTCGCCGACAATGATCCCGTGCTAAAGTTGTGCCGCGGAGAAAGTGGCCTCTTCGGTGCCGCTGTAAGCTTTGTGAGGTGCCGGAAAAGTTGACGGCGAAAATCTAAATAGGCTTTTTTTCACGCTAAAGGTGAAAAGGCACCGCTGAAAGCGAAATTGGGTTACAGTTTTTATTTCACGCTTGTACGCGAAAGTTTTCGGAGTGTACTAGTCAGTTTTTGCAGTATATATACATAAATGTATTTATTTTTATTAATTATGTGACTGAAAAAATCTAATGTACTTTTTTCATTTTCAAATATAAATTGAGGATTGCTGTATTGTATAATATAATAAGTTTGCGTAACATTTGAACCGCTTAGTGGCCGTGTGACCGAATCTTTGCTTTGCTAAATGAATATTCATGAAGTTAGCGGGTGTAAATTTTCTACAATATTTTCTTTTTTGCAGTATCGCTTTATGTAAATATACACATTCGTTTCCGCAAATCGAATTTTAAAAGCTTTCGAGGCGAGAAATTCGCCCGCGTTCAAACAACGAACGCATTATTTCCCTGATTCGATTCAGCGCTCGTGAAAAGCTCCGGTTTTTTCACCATTTCAACGTTTCGAAACCAACAAATTCGAATTTTTGCACGTCGATACCGATGCCGAACATACAAACATCGCAGCCTATATAAACGATTTTCATTTGATGACGTCCGAGTCAAACCTTTATCGACAGCCGTAAATTTCGACAGTGAAACCTTGTCATTCGATACGCACACATGACATAACATTTTATAGGTAATATAATTCAAAATGTTATATATATACAATATTAAGTACTTATTCTAAGATTTTATTCGTATTTTAAAATCATTAATAGGAAAATATTTGTTGTATAGGATGGCTATTGAAAGACTGAGTGATTTGGAAAAGTCATAACTTGTTCATTTTTAATATTTTCAATTTAATTTTTCATATGTTTTTGAAAGTTAAAATTATTAAAAATGATATATAGTAACGATTCAAACTCATTTTATTTTTCTATCCTAGCTAGGAATTAATTATTGAAATATAGAGGAAATACCGAAAATATTTCAAGACTATCATTCACTGGAATAAAAAACTCAATGAGTTTTATTACTTTTTGCACATTATACGCATTGCAAAGATTTCTCTATAACCTATAAAAAAAACAAAATTATGACTTTTCCAAACCCTTCAATCTTCCGATGGCCACCTATATACGATAACTATAATTTGGTAGTTTATTCCGTTTAGAATTACATAGATTGTTAATTTTTTCGATGATTATATAATTATCGATAGTTAATTAAATATAAATCAATTTCGAAACGATAAAGTTTACTGTATTCGTATATTTCACGGGTTTGAAATAAGATAATTGACGCGGGATACGTATAGCGCCCGAGCTGGGAATATCGGAAACGTTACACAGCCTTCCACGGGTATATGCCGAAGATCAAAAGCTCGGAAATATACGTTCAGATTCAAAATGCGGTTCCCGAGTAAGTTTAGTGTTGTGTTGGGAAATTCGCGTATCCCCGTCGGGGTCTTGACCTAATTGTACGTAATTTTCTCGGTACGAACGCGAAGCTGGCTGGCTCGCTCACGATAGAATTGAATACGTCTCACGATATATGTATATTTAATGTTATATATACGAATTCATTTGTATCGCGTTGTCGAGTTTATTTTATTATTATTACAAAGGGGAAATTCGAGGAATAAATTGTGTGAATTCAGTTCATTATGCCTTATAAATGTTCAAGAAGGAAAAATCGAGGAAAATTTTCGATTATCTTACTAACAAGATATTTAACAAAATGGATTTCCTTTATAGAAATGTTTGAATGTGTTGAGAATATTTTTTATAAAATGATTCATGTGAAATCCAAAACATGTTTTTTATCACGGAAAAAAAATCTAACACCAATTCTAGCCCACCGTTTCCAGCACAACTGCAAATTGACTTTGAATTCAAACACTACGGCGCTCGAGTGGGATTTGGAGGCTTTCGTTGAACGCAAATATTTGAAGTATAGTGAAAATTTCGACAAACTATTCAATATGCGATTTGGATCCTAAACAAACACCGCTGTTTGCATCCAATCATTGTGAATGATTTTGAAGTGTTTATATTATGTTTATACGCGCGTCACTGTAGCGCGCGCGTTTCAAACGCCGCCATCGCCAACTTTGATACACATTTGCGGATTAAAAATGGCAAGATCCCCGTCGGCTTTCCGCATAAATCCTCCAGAACTTTAGAGGACGATCGATACGCAAAAGCACGGCCAAGAAGTCGGAACTCGGGAGCACGGTTCACAAAGGAGGTCGTGTTTCGCACATAGTTTTTCCTCGGGCATTAGCCCGGGTAATCCCCAGGTTCGGAAAACGGTCTTTGATGTGGGTTCTGCGAGTCGGCTAGGTGTTTGCCGACAAAGGGAATTTATCATCTATCGATTGCGAGGGTGGACGATTTGTTCGAGATCGGGCCGATATTGTTTTCTCGAAAGTCGGAGGTCTCCGACGGAAGGGACGCTAAGATGGGATGTGATCTAAATTGTGCTGCTGTAAAATAAATGCGCCGATCGATTTGGTGCTCTGTAGATGTTTTGTTAAAGTTGAGGTATTTGGATGTTGTTCTTAAATGCTAATTTTCTGTTTTGTAACTAGATAATTTTTATTAAAAAATAAAAAAAAATATTTATCACAGTTTCATGGTTATCATATTATGGTAACTAATAAGAGCATATATTATAATCTAATCCATTTGTGGAGAATTTTTTTCGTTCACGTGCCGAAATTTTCAAATATTTTTTTCTGAGTATTAGGCATGCTAAACAAATTTTAGTAATCAAAAATGTCCCATTCGATAAAACGATATGTTTGATTTTGCTTCAAATACTTTGATCAAAACAAACATCAATATTATTAGTTTTATTAATGCCTTGTGAATATCGATGTCAATTAACTACGAGTATTCTACAACGACGTTTTCATACTTGAAAAAAAAGCTAATTTTCCGATCAAAAATATTTAGTTTCAATAATAAAATTAAATATTGCTTTATCGCGTGGCTGCAAAATTGATTACTTCAATTGATCAATTCGAAAAACAACATCAACGATGACTAAAACAATTAAATGACAAATTTTTATCATCTAACAATTCAACTCCAACAAGAAACAACACTCGTCGAACGACGACGATCCATAATCATTCAATTTAAAGTACAATCTTCATAAGCAAACAATATTAACCGACGCAAACAAGCGAAAGAACTCACATCGCGACAATAAACACGCAGCCAATTCGTTCGCGAGTTTTGTGTGTGCGAAAGCCACCCACCGGAGCCACCTTTCGCTAATTATCTTAGCGCCGTTCTCGTTAACGTCGCTGTTAACCGGTTAACGTTAACCGGTTCGATATATTCGGCGTTATCTGCCTGCTGCCGTGCCCGGAACCAATTACCAACAGCCAGATACGAGCCGCGGATGGCCAATGAATATTCATAACATCGTTCTCGTGCTCTCATGTCTCGGATGAGAGTAACGCGAGTTGGAGGCATGGGTGTTGATCGGTTGTTTGATTAAATTTAGGAAAAATAACAAGGAGTCGTTTGCTTGATTTTATTGTAAAATCGATGTTTTTTGCTTAATAGATTAAGGATGCGGTTATATGGTAAGCGTAAATACGCTCATGCGTATTCATATACATCCAAAACTCTTAATCTATCTATCGACCGCCATACAAATTATAATATAATGTGCCGGCGTTGCGATTGATTGTGACAATAATTATAATTAGTCGTCAGTGCTCGGTACACCAGAATGTGCTGAACGCGCGTTTGAATCAGTCCTTCTTCCCTTTTCTCCTTTTGTACATCCTATCACTTCAGTTGTTGTTTCAATTTCAGTTTAACAGTTTAACCTATTCAATGTGCTCCTTAAGTGTCAAAAGACATCCGCCAATACTAACAAACAACGAGTAAAAATCGAACACGAAAAAAAATTTGTTCACCATTCGCACTTATATATGAAATGACCTTTCTCTTGTATCCCAATAAAAGAAAAATACCCAAACTGGCATCAAAACGATGTTATCTTTCAAGCGACATATAAAAATTATTCTACAACTTATTTGTATCATTCAAATTCGTGACATCAACGAAAGTCATTAATGTTTCATGGCGCTGTAGATATATAGGGCACGAATTACTGCGCCTTATATAATATATTCGCCATGCAGTATTTCACATCAAACGACGGAAAAATCCCCCCAGCTCAACTCTGTCGCATTTTCACTTATAATTTTAATAATTTCGCCGCTCCTTAATGACCCGTGAGCTGCGCGAGGCAAATTATTGCGCTACGGAATCGTAGAAATTTTAATTTGAGCGACGCCAAAAGGGTTAATCTCGGTGCAGTTAACTTTTCCGGGTCGGTTGCGTTCCCGATTTAACTCGTTCAGAGCACGGAACAGATAACGTTCCGATTTTTAACCGGTCGGATGATTCTGTTGCAAAAATATTACATTCGACCGAGCGAGAAATGCGTCCAGCTTAATGGACCGTCCTGCGCTTCGTATTAGTTATTCTCCGTTTTGCAATGATAGTAACTTTATAAAA
>JAOXNN020000055.1:7698653-7725240 GCA_028571205.2 Hydropsyche betteni | reverse complement strand
ATCATCATCATCATCATCATCATCATCATCATTTAAAAGTCGCGGTTCGGGTCGTTCATTTGAAGAAAAAAATAAAAAAAAATCGCGAGCGTCATCGTGACAGACAGACAGACAGAAATCCGCTATTATATATAGGGGATAGAGTGGTTTCTGAAAGATAGGAGGATTTTAAAAAGTCATATCTTGTTCATTTTCAATTTTTTTGCAGATCATAGAGGATCTTCGGGAGATTAAAATGGGTACATATAATGTCTAACAACGATTAAAAATTTGATTTTCGCATTCCGATGATAAATCGATTATTGAAATTCAACAAAAATATTGGCAATATTTTATGACTTTCAATAATTGAACTTTCACTCGAATAGAAAGACTCAATTAATTTTACTCATAGACATCATATGCAGTCATTTTAATCTCTAAAGGTTCTTCAATAATCTGTAAAAATTAAAAAAATATTTAAAATGAATAAGTTATGACTTTTCCAGACTCTTGTCTTTCAGTGAATATTCTATAAAAAAAGACCATCGTAGAAAAATAGATTTTTCTTATAGCATCAGTTTGCGTGTTCGTTTATGATAAAAAAAAATAAACTTATCATTTTCCCTCGTATATTTGATTATTATAATATTTAAAGCATTTGCTAATATAAGGATTAATTGATTGGTATTTTTCAATTTGATCCGAAAATTTTTGAGGTTCATAAACTCCTAATGAATAAAGGGTTAAAATAAAAATTAATTTTTAAAAAGAATAAAGTTATAAATTCAGTTAATTAAAAGTGAATTTCCTTTCATAAAATTAAACAATGTGTATAACGCGAAATTTACATTAGGCTGTCTCTGAAATATGTAACGAAAATATTCGGCACAAAATTTTAATTAAATATTTTCAAGGTAAACTTTCACATTGCGCTACATTACATAAACAATAACCGACTTTGAAAAAGTTACAAATTTCCAAACGAATCTCCGAAACCCCGCAACACCGCGACCGAACACGTTAATCTCGAACATTCTGAAACTATTCCCGCTCGAATACGTGAACGGATGAAACCTCACTTTGCGTAAACACTACATCCACCCGGAAGACGATACGGATCTCTCAAAGCGCCGAAGACTTCCTCCAGTGCCAGTGGATGAGGTTCCGTTTCCCAGCTCAAAGGGGAAAATAAATTAGCGACGCTCGCTTTTGAATCCGCCGACTCTTTAAAAGTGGCGCCGAACAAAAGGCCGACTGCCATAATGTAAACACGCCGATATTAATTATTCCCGGCCGTCTTCTTATTCCCGATTCGGCTTTCGATTGTCGTTTTGCCGAACGGCTGAAGAATTTGCATGTCAAAGGTGTCTTGAAGTTCCAGAATGATTCAGCGGTTTTTTTCGCTTTTGAAGTAAAATGGTAGAAATTGCCTTCTGGCGTTTGTTTGCGGAAAACTTTCCCGCAAAATTCAGCGGTTCGTTTGATTGTTTTACTAAGTATAAAAAATCAGGTCGTTAAATTTATGCGATTTTTTTTTTAATATTGAAACATTTCGCATGAATGAATTATGCATGACGTTTATTATAATATGAAGCTTAATAAATTTCATTGTGCAATAAAAAAAGCAATTTGACTCGTATGAATCGCTGAAACGAGTTCAGCGCGCGGGAAAAAAATGGCGGCGCGACGCATTCGTTACGTTGTTGGTCCTGCAATTTATGAAAATTTATCCTTTTGTATCGCGTTGCATTGTTTAATTTCAACACAAAAGAATAATGTGCGCACGTTGTATTCGCAATTCGGACATTCGCGCTTTTCAGCCTCGAATTAGTCTTCATTAAAAGCGAATCTCGCAAAAAACATTGCCTGCGCGAAAATATGCCGGAAAAATGTCTGGGAAAAATTCGCGCGTAACTGTTGTATAATAGTACGAACAAATCATTCGAATAAACCTTTCTATGGTTGAAATCACTGTTCGAATGATGAATGCGATGGCGAAGTTCGCATAGTCAATCGCATTAATTTACTTGTTTTATACAAACGCCGAATCAACTGTCGATTTGCATAGTAATTATGTTTAATACTCAAATCCGATTATGTAAATTGTCCCGAGCGTAATCTGTATATTGTGTGCAATATTTGTAACAGTCACATCAGGTATTATCAACTATATAATTTTTTTTTAATTATTTCCATCCGCTTTCTGTCGATTTCAGCTTTGAAACAATCATGTTTCTTTTTCCATATCAAACTGAGCGATCCCGTCGAAGCGCTCAAAGGGATTTTTCGCAACCATAATTGAAAATTTATCTTTTGATAAATTTCTGCAGCGTTTTCTTTTTTCCCCGGGCACATTCGCACGATCTCGCGCATTATATATCGGATCGCGCGTTTGTTATTGAAATTCTCCGAGTGCTTCCTTTTGTTCTTTTTGCCGAAAAGATAACGAAATATTTTTTGTTTACGTTTAATTTGCCTCCGGGGAAAATCTCGAAACGAGCGCCGCGTGCTCGTGATGTGCAATTAAAATTTCCCAAAAGAAAACATCATACGGCACACGCATATAACAATTTTTTAATAAAACAACGGCAAAATTTCGAATACGCTCTCACGCAATTATATAGAATCAGAATGCTCGTTTTTTGGCCGCGGACGTTTAAAAAAAAACATACACATAAGTTGGCGTATTCAAAGGCGAGCGTATTTCTCGTTTATCTTTGCTGAAAAGAGTGTGCTGAAATTTTGCATGGGCGCGCATAATAATTGACCCACTTTCGAGAGAATACACATTGTACTATATAGGCAAACAACAGGGGTCTGCGGAACAAAGGTTGGCAACCGCTGACCGCGAACGAGGAACCGTCCTCGTATATGAAATAACTAGCTTCAAACTATACAATGACTGTAACGTTGTGTTAATTAAATATTTTTTCATGCAGCAGAAAAATTTAATGTATTATGAAAAACTAAATATGTGGACCCTATTGTTCATAAATTTTGATAAAAAATATATTTTTTGATATAGATCACAAACTTTTACGTATTAAATGCACCAATAGATAAAGTTTAGTGAAATATACACATAAGACAGATACAATTGCTATGATTGGTTTTAGACCATTTACATATTTACTAAGAGATTAATTAAATTTTTAACACAAATTTTCTTCCACTTATTATCACACAATAGTTTAAAAATTAAATTTCTTTTAATTAATAATGAAACACTGAACGAATCCTTAATTTTTTTTTGGAAAACATTTCTAATTATTATATCATAAAAAACCATTATTTCGACTGACTGATTTTTTTTACATGTACCACTTAATCCTCAGCGATAAAGTGCTTTGTATTTTCACCTGGAGAATAGCAGGAAATCGAGCTAAATTGGAATTGAGGCTCGATTGAGCAGCATCCGCTTCCGCTATATTGCCGCATATAGTCTAGATCAATTTACGAAAGCTTTCATGGATACATAATACGCTAATATCTAAGCCGACACCAAACCGCAAACATTAAATATTAAAACCCATTCCGCATTATGATAATACCCATTAGCTTCGAACGAATTCACCAAGGATATTCGTTATGAATAATGAAGAAAAAAATCATTCGAGTGGCCGATTGTCAGTTTCGAACAAACGAAACGTTAACGTCGCTTTTGCTTCGGGCATTACGGCATTTTTGTTATTTGCTATTAGACCTTGAATTCGAGCTCACACAATAAATCCGAAAGCCCAAACGTAATGTTTATATTACATTATGGTGGAGAGCTTCTTTGTTGGGGATGATCGATAGAAGTGACGGACTCCAATCGATTGCTTCGAAAATTATCCGACCGGACCTTTATGCGATTTTGAAATTTATATTTTTATGTGTTGAGATGTTTATTTATTTTATTGTATACGGTATATGTGTGGAAATTTAATTGGATTTCAAATAATGTTTGTAATAGTAATTTGACTATATTCCGATATGTTAATGAAAGCTATTTTATCCTGGAATGAATCCTAGAGTGCACCTGACACGACCTGAATGATACAATTTTCCGAGAACAGAAATTGCCTTTGCTAATCAAAACTAATACAATTTCCTATGTGAAATCAGTAGGATATTTCCCATTGCATAAATTGACAATAAGTAGAACCAATCTCAGACGGCCACAACTTCGACAGCTCAAATCAAATTCGAAATCGAATTCATTGCGATGAAAATTTTCATATTAACCTCATCAAAGGCAACCTTTTTTTCATAAAAATTTATGATTTGTTTATCAATATAAATAAAACGCATGGATTTCATTTAATAAAAAAAAAAAATTGTCGAATATGGAAGTGAGAAATTAAAGAATGATTTGTACGCACACATTTATGAAGAAAATATTTTATTTCAAATGGAAAATATTTCGTTTTAAATGGAAAATATTTCATTTTAAAGGGAAAATATTTCATTTCAAATGGAAAATATTTAATTTCAAATGGAAAATATTTCATTTCAAATGGAAAGTATTTCATTTCGAATGTAAAATATTTCATTTCAAATGGAAAATATTTCATTTCAAATGGAAAATATTTCATTTCAAATGGAAAATATTTCGTTTCAAATGGAAAATATTTCATTTCAAATGGAAAATATTTCATTTTAAATGGAAAAAATTTCATTTTAAAGAGAAAGTATTTCATTTCAAATGGAAAATATTTGATTTGAAATGGAAAATATTTGATTTGAAATGGAAAAAAATCAGTTTGAATAAGAAAACATTTGATTTGGAGGAGACAAACTTTAAACACCTTAAAACCTTACCATCCTCTTATCATCAAGCATAAGTAAGATCACCGTTAACCGATCAATTTCAACCGAACCGAAAGACATCACACTTTCAAAAAAACAAAAACGAACATCATCAACAACTCATCAAGATCTCAACAGCATCCAATCCCGAAAAAAACAAGACCCGCATCGGAACGACCGCAGAAACGCGCCCTCCCCGAGGGCGGCCTACGATCAAAATTAAAACGGACGATACGGCCGCTAACGGGTCGGCGCGGGTTAAAGTAGCCACCGGCCATAATTGAATGCGGCCGATATCGTTCGACCGAGCCGATTCGATTAACCGTCGGCCGGGGTTAATTAGCGGCCATACTTTGCCCGCCCCCGCCCACCTTTCGCATATGGCCGCCCTGAGCGACGCGTCCGGTCCGATTATTTTCCGATGTTAATGAAGTTCGGCCCGCGCAAGGGTGGAGGGTCGTTCGATTATGGTCGAATGTGAATTTTGAACTTTCGAGCTTTCGCGGGGCGAGTCCGCGTTTTGTCGTTCGGTCGGCGGTGTCTGGACTTGTCCATTTTCCGTGTGCGTAGAAACGTGTTTCGAATGAGAAGTGTTTTAATCGAGCCGGGCGCGTTGACGCAAAGTTTATGACGAATACGCGTTATCGCTTCTCCCACTTTAACCACTAAATCATCAGCATCGAGATCCGAGCTATTCCATCTCAGCATCGATGAAGTTTTGCCGTTGACAGTCCTTCACTTGTAAGAACTGTTCTGCAGTTGAGGTGGTTTGCAACAGTTGTAAGGATGAAAATATTGATTCTGACTAATAAGTCGATACAATATATTGTTTTTGTTGAAACAAATGTTGTTTCGTTTTATTGTTCGGAAAGTCAAATATACTGTTTTTAAAGTAATGTCATTTATCATTTTTCATAATCAAACAGCAATTCCCTGACATTTATATAAAGAAAACACCATTTACATGGAGAAAACTTGATGATATACAATTTATGACTCGCGCCCGCTCAAGTGATATCATTTGGCGCGCCCGCTCGAAAGTAAATGGAAAGAATTTTTGAATGAGAAGAATAAGAATTTTTTTCTTAATCATCACTAAATTACTGTAGTACATTACAAATACTATACGAGTTGGTACCTAAATATTGATTTTAAAATTTATTGTCATCTTAATTGAAATGTACGTCTTCGTCTTGTATATTCTGAAGAACAAGTCAATTACAGACAATTACAGTATTGTGTCGTTCCGCATTCAACTTCACATTGTCTGAATAGGATTTCGAACAATGACAAAATAATATGAAACAATGGCTCGCCTAGTGACGGCACTGTCCTTTTATTCAACGCGAATAGTAACTACTACACGTCCGGACGACTGTCTCTCATTCAGATAGTATTTATCCTGCAAAGAAAACATCTTTAACAGGTAAAGTTCGGATCGGAACAAACAAAACAAGTTAAATCGAGTTAATTGTTAACGAATAGACAACAACTTTCCGCCGAGACCCGACAAGTAAAGAGGGAAAACTCTCTTAATGCCTGGGCATATTTGTTTGACATAGATCTTCGTGTACGTAAATATTTGTTTTCAGATGAAAATGTCGGACGTCTCAGTTAAGTTTTTTTTAAATATTAAAAAAAATAATTCTATTATGATTCTATGACTTATTTGCTTAAATCAATCTATGAAAAGAACCCAAAAAATATTACTAGTTTTTCCATGTGACTTATATTGAACCGTCCATTGATAAACAATAAAAAATCGATATTTTTTGGTTTCTTTTTTATTTACCTTCGTTTAAAAAACCCTTCATAAAGAAACAGATAAATTAAAAGAAGTCAGGATAATTATTTAAATGTACAAACATATCTTTACAAAAAATAAATTTCGCTTATATCGAATAAACAGTTCGCAAAGAAAAGATTAATTATTCGTTAAACAACTGATACATGTGCATGCACATGCAACAACGTCTTAATTGTTCCACTACTTACAAATAATCATCGCATATTATATTTAAAAAAAAAAAAACATAAACGCATCGATTTTCAAAAACAACCACAATCACGACCTTTCGGTCGCTCTGGCCAAACACTGGTGCATCTATTATGCAGTTCGGATGAACATCCGAACTGAACAAAACATCGACACAACCCATACCATATTATATACATATGAGCTGTACTCGCTTTGCGTACCGTCGTTGTATGGGACGCAAATTAATCCGACGTGTCGACAAAACAAACATGCATTTCCACTTATATCGGGCCAATATTGCTCGCGACGTGCATTTGCGCTGCATGTGCACTCTCTTTCTCTCTCTTCGTATGAAGAAAATGGTGGATTTAATTTTGAGGACGTGCTATGGTGCTGTGGTGGTTGAATGATGTTTCTGTGATGGTTGTTTTTTCGTTGGATGCGAGTCGAATGAATGTTTGAGACTGGCGCATTTATTTCGCTGAGGGCTCGAGGTGTCAAAAATTTTCGATGGGCTTCGTTACATATATAAATATACAGAATTGGGATCCAAACATAATCAACCTCTCTCCCGTTGTATACAAATCGAAAAATTAACGTCAAAGATGAAAATTTAATGGTTTATTATATTGATATAATAATCGGTTTTATAAAATATAATAAAAGAAGAATGGGTGAATTTAGAATATAATTTTTTTTTTCGTGTAAAGAAACGCTTTTTTCTTCAAAAATTGATCCCAATTTCATGATGTCTATTGGATCAATATATAATAATAATTCAACGAAAAATTATTTTTCAAAAATGGTAGGGGCCCTTTCTAATCAAGGATTCTGGGTCGTGATCTTCTACCGTCTACAGGTAAATCCGCCACTGGTTCGAATGATATTAGATCTCTTACGCGTAGTAAATTTACTTTTGTTCCACAGTGAAAACAAAACTAAATATGTAACTTCGTTTATATTGGGTAGATAGTTTCAAAGAAAAAAAAGTGTAGAGGAAAACTTTTTAAATAACTAATCATTTATATATTATAATATAATATGTATTATATAATACTACATATATATATTTTGGGTAGATAGATAGATGCTTAGAAAAAAAAACTTGTATTTGAAACAAAAATTCTTTTCACAAAAAAATCTATTTTATACTATTAATATAAATCTGAAAGATTTGACCACACAAAAAATTCAAAACAACTCCTCAACGCTTCGAACGCCCCATTCATACGCACAAGCTTTTCCCGCGAATTGAACAAACTCGAAAAAATGGCACTATGATTTTATACAAAATTCAGACATACATATAAACGACCGTGTGACCGAAACATCCATTCATCACGCGGTCATTAGTGTCCCGTCCGTTTTTATCTCCCTCGGGAGCGATTTCTAAACGTCCCTTTTCGTGCGATTTCGGCGGCCATTCAAGGGCCGGCCGCTTTACAACATCCTTTATTTTCCGCCGTGCACGTCCTTTTTTATCCCTACACCTTTTTAACAGTCGGCGGCGCAAATGTATGGGCGGAAGGTGACCCCAATGGATCGGCTTTTGTGTCTGAAAATTATTCGCAGAAGTCTTGGAATTGTGCAGAATGCTCGTCATATCGACGGTTCTTGGTCCTTCTTCATTAAGTTGTCCTTTGACACAAGAAATTTTGCAATACGACCTGTTTTTCTCCGGCAAATGAGGTACGCGATGAATTATTCATGAGAAGCACGAACTTTGCGAAACGACCCCGCATTTCCATGCAGACGATTTTCCCTTCTTTTAAAAAAAAATATATAAAAATAGGGAAAAAATGACTGAAACGAGCGTGAAAAAGACATTTGTTGTTGTCGATTCGCGTAGATCATTAAATAACATTTCAAAACTTTCGATTTAATTGATGGAAATTTTCCCATGATTTTTTTTTGTAATTAGTTAGTAATTTTAACATAAACGCTTAGTCAAGTCGTTTAATATCACTATTAGTGCGACGTTCATAATTAAAGCTTTACCTTTGACCCGTACATAGAATAATTAACAAGCAAACAATTTATACAATCTTAATAGTTTGAGAACGATCTAATGATAACCCGAAAGCGTCCAAAGGTCCAGGATATAGTCATAAATGGAGAGGATTGTGTATGTGCGCCTTTTTCGCATACATCCAATTATCCTAAGTAAAGGTATAATATCCGGCGGATAAATTTGATATGACAAGATATCCTTATTAAGTAATTAAATTAACTCAGTCTACGGGAGTGCCGTCTGCTCGGCTCCGACAGACTCACTTAGCTAATTATATTAACTATTAATCTTGTAATTACGTTACATCCAATTCGCTTACACTTTTTTCGCGTCCATTGTTTGACTTTTGTCCTCCGAAACGAGATTTTCCGCCGTTAAAAATCGTTTCAGAAAAAATCGCTCTGTACACGGTTTCGTATGCGTGTATGGAGTGTTTGTCTAACGATTCCGTTAAACCTTTATGAAACGATAATCTATTTAATTAACTTTAACGAGACCCAACTTAACCTAATACCGCCAATAAATCGTTTAAATGGCCTAAAATGAACCTTCAAAATTTATAGATGTATCAATACTTGCGGAGTAAATTCAAATGAATTTGGACTTCGTATTAAGTGGGATTTATTTGTTTTTACAGCTGAAATATCAGGAATTACTGGAGGATGTATCGCGAAAGGAACTCAAGTGGTGCCGAAAGGAGGTACGACAATACGCACAGTTACATTACGAGTCAAATCTGAAGGACTAACGAGAACCGATACAGAAAGCGCATATTTCTGTGCAAATGGTAATTATTTAAAAATATATATAATATATTATTAGTCTTCATTTCAATTTAAAATATTGTTTTTTCAGAACACACATTGATTTCAACTAGTGATAAATATGGATATGAATGGATAGCGGCTCCTCGGAACAGAGAAGTCCTCGTGTTTGAAGTTCGAGCTGGTAATTCGGTGAGGATAGCATTATCTGATGAACGTGGTCCTACCGATAGTATGTACCATGTCAATATTGGAGATGCTGAAAATTCACTCGTATGGATCGGAAGAGGTCAACATGGTACGTCATATATTATTAAAATGAATATAATGATTTTTTTTCCATAAATTCAAAATAAGTAAATCCAAGCGAACGAGACAATTTTCATTAATTATTGAAGTTGAGTGACAAGTGGGTAGTCAATAGATGGATGCAATCATTAATTATTAGCTTCAAAGCATTTAATGTGGAAAAAAAATTTCCTACTTTATTGCTTTTATTATAGGAAAAATCCTAAAATTTCCAATGAAAATTGAAAAGGACTAAGTAATGCTAGGTTTCTTATGATGGTGATATCACGATTAAAAAAAATAAAACAATGAATAAAATCAAATATATTTTAAATTGAAAATTCAGAGACGAATAACACTTTCGTTCTGTCCTATGGCTTTATCCGAAAGGGACATAAGACAGATGGAAAATAGAACGGCGATAAAAAAACTGAGGAAATAAAACAGAGCCACTCGAGTCACCTTATGAAAAAAGTTTCCTTTATTCTCGTTCGACTCGTAACGATGAAACTTTTAATTCAATTCCGCGCTAGGCCCAGACAGATCCGCTTATGATGTTTTCATTATCCCAACTTCCCGTTTTTCTTTCATCGGGAAAGGCTGGAAAAAGGGAAAATCGGCGGCGGCCCGAATTACACCTAAACGTCTCGACGCTAAGCTACTTTTCGCGTTTTCAATAATGACACGCTTTCGGCGAATTTTCCGAAAAGCACCTTTCCCTAATCCCGAACGCTGAAATTGGCGGGAAAAAATTTCCAGGTTTAAGTCGCTTTAATTATTTGTTTATCGGTCTCAGGGTACAGCGTTCATTTATCAGCCGGAGAAGCGACGAATGCTCTATCACCGAGTGGATATCGAACTTTCTGGGTTTCTTGGGCTCGTGGAATCTTGACCACTGGCAAAGGAGCTCTTCCGCCTGGTGGAACCCTTGCTGCGTGGAAGCTGGATATGTCTCATCGTGTTCGGCATGTTGGTTTTTCATCTCCATGGGGAAATCAGGCAGATTTCAGGTAAATTATTTCTTTCGTTTTGAAGATCGAAAATATAAATGGATTTTATATATTTTTGTTTTTTAAGGGTGTGGAATTTTAATGATGAAGCCGGGTTTTCGCAAGTGGTTCAGTTATCGTTGCCTAGATGGGCTGTTCCTGGTACTGCTTCTGGTGAACTTCTTGTGGCAGGTGGACTTGCTATTCCAACTTCTCCAACTAGCAATTCTTACAATGTATTTGAAGATGAAGATACAAGAAAATCGCCCATCTCTAGTTTAGCCGCTGCTATTTCGGTTTTCACTCCGTTATTCGCATTGAACACGGCAAATGCATCTCAACATGAAGCTATTATCAATAAACTACCAGGACAAGTAAGATTTTTTTTTGAATAATAATAATAATATATTATATAATAAAATATATTAAATATCAATTTTTCAGGTACAAAAACTTTTATCGTTTAAAAAAAATGATAACTCATTCAGTGATCATCCAAGTATGAGTAGTCATTTAGCCACAGTGTATGCTCTTGAAGCATTATCCAAAATACAATCGTATTTCAATGTAGACCCAGAATTACTTGAAAATACGAAGCATTGGATACAGATGAGACAAGAAGATGACGGAAGTTTCATTCCATTATCGGGGGATACAAAAATATCGATGATGACCACAGATATTGATATTGATAGTAATTACATTCGAAAATCGTCGAATCCTTATGAAGATCTCGATTATGGCATAGTTGAAAAATGGAAAAATTTATCAAAAGATACTTTACAATTAGAAAGAAATATTGAAATTACTGCCGAAACACTGATCACTTTAATGGAAGTTGGAATGGAAAATGAGGTACATTTGCGAAATGCATTTATTATATTTTATTGTGAATATGTTGAAATTTATATTTAATTTTTAGAATGACTTGGAAACTGTCATTAAAGCTAGGGAGTATCTGGAAAAAAATATTTACAACGTAAGCTCATCTCATCCACTTGCATTGATCACATACGCATTAGCTTTATCACAGTAAGTTAATAATTTTATGAATTGTCATAACAAAACGTTTGTTTCATGCTAAATTCTAATTTTGTAGGAGTCCAATGATAACAACTGCATTACATCTCTTAAAAAATGCTTCAACTACAGAGGAAGGGGATTTCGGATGGCCACATCCTTTGCCTCGACGTGATGTAGACTGGCTTTATGAAGAAGATTCGACCAGACGTATGAATCCACCAGTTTTGAGTAATTATCACTTTATAGACTTATGACAAATTAGATTATTATATAAAATAAATTTTATGATCTTAATTTGCAGCAAGCTTAGAAGATTTTAAAGCTTCCCTCGCTGCCCTTTCTGTTTATACTGCTTTGGGTGATTTGCAGAGTGCAGAACCAGTCGCTAGATATTTGTTTTATAGATCTCATCTATTAGACAAACACATTGAATTATTATATCAAGCAGTAAAAACCTTTTCTGCTTTTTCAGTATTGGCTTATGATAGGTAATTCGAGCAAATCAAAAACTGTTATTTTTGCTTATGGTCATTTATTTATATTTTATAAACATTCCTAGGCATAGATCGTTAACCGTATCTTTAGCCACTGCTGGAATGGAACTCACTGATACAGTCGAATTAAAAGCTGATCACCCTGCTCGTCATTTACATTTACCATCTTTGCCGACTAAAGTATTTGTGTACGCAACTGGAGCTGGTTGTGCAACAGTTCAAGTAAATATTGATAGTTTTATTAAGCAACTTTTATAAATACATCTATTTTAATATAAAAACTCTTAAATTTAGGGACGTATCACATATTCTGCCTATACACCATCATCTGATAATGCATTACTAACATTATGGTCGGCTGTTATTGAAGAAATCCGACCAGAAAGAAGTTCTCTTGAGGAATTACAAGGAAAATTACCAACTTTGAACATTAAAACGTGTTTCAGGTATCTAATTTAAATTCAAAAATATTATTTTATCTCAATAAATTCACTATTTATTTACCTTTACCTAATAACCTTAATATTTCATAGATGGAAAAGTCATGAACGATCTGGTGCACTTCGGTTAGAAGTATCTCTATTTTCTGGATATGAAGTTGTATCTGTGAACCCAGTTGTTTTAGATGATACAACATTTGCAGACTTGCAGCATGGTTCATACAATAATTTTGTATGGTTTTCGTTTGCTAATGTAAGTAAAATAAAATAAACATAATTATATGTATTAGTTTGTTTTTTGATATACTCATTTATCTCATATTTTAGATAAGTTCATCGTGCCCTGTTTGTATCACATATCAAGCAAGATCTACATTTGTCTTAAGTTCTCTTAGACCTGCATTTGCAACTATTTACCCAGCCACTCGTCCTGATTTAGCAGCAGAACTATTTTTCCATACAAAACCTGGAAGTCCATTACTTAAAGGGATCATTGAAGATGATTTAATAACATGGTTTGGTAAAACTGATACTGGCATACCAAATGTTGGACAGGATCTTCCAGATATATGTGAATGTGGAAAAATTTGTAGAAATTACATGAAAATTACAACTACTACAGAAAAACCTACAAAATTGTCAAAAGACAAAATATTAAAGAAAAATTCGCATACTGAATCTATCACTGAAAATAAAAATTTTACAAAAGGGATTGGTTTTTCAGCGAACATAACAAATTTAAGTAATGATATTCCAATCATTGTACCCTCGGTAACAGTAGGAAATAATAAAACTCCTCAGCCTCAGAAAACTTCCGAAAACCTTCGTTCAAATTCGAGTGGTGACGAAATAGTAATCCAACAAAAACCTATATCTTCTCCTAAACCTAATGTTGCAAAAATGCTTTTCGATATTGAAAAGAAACAAACTTATCAAAAGAAGCAACCAACGACGAGAAAAAAAGGCACATTGAAATATACTTACGGAGAAAATCATGAAATGTTGAAAACTCCTTCAAAACTCAATGTTATTAATTCAACATCAACTGATATTACATTTACAACTACTAGCACTTTGTTGACATTAACAACAAAAAGTAGTATGCTGAATTATACAAACAGTAATATTCAAATCGATTCAACTGAAAAACCAAAAAATTCATCATTAACTCAAACTTATGAGTCTACAGTAAAATCAGAAAAAACTTTTACAGAAACAATAATACTACCCGCAAATATTCAAAATGAAACATCAACAATAAAACCACAAAATCAAGAAACAACCAATGAAGCAACAACTCTCCCTAATGAAATCATTACATCAACATTTCAAACAATGATTTCACAAACATCCCAAATTCCAAAATCTGTTAATAGAGAAAAACAACACATACCTACAAAACCAATATCAGAAACGACATTAGACATAATTTCAGAAATGCCATCTTCTAAAATTTTACCCGAAAAGAATGATCAGTATTTGGTTGTAGACAGAAATGAACTTTGGAATTTATTGAAGGAGGTTGTTCATATTGAAATGGATAAAAACTCAGAAAAATCAGAAATAGAATCTAGCAAAAAGAGTATAAATGATACGTTAATGCATAATAGACAAGTGTAAAGTGAATTAGCTGTGATTATATTTTGCAACACTATATTATGTCTTATGATATTTGTAATTAATTTGAAACTAATTGAAAGTGAATTGTGAAATAACTATAAAAATAAAAATAAAACGATTAAATAAATGTGACTACTATTCTGTTACTTGTACAAAATTATAATTATCTTATAAACTAATATGAAAAACGATGAATTTTGCTTTAAGTCGTCATCATAAAATAAATAAATATATTTATCTAATTATTAAGATTGAATATTTTGTAAATCATATTTTAATGACTAGTGTGTTAATTCCTCGCCATATAGTTATTATATATTTTTGCACGGTACGGCAAGCCTTTTCCTATAAATCATTGTACATAATAAAATTTAAAAAGCTTTGAACATTGGCAACTACTTACGTAATGATGTTTTATATGCACTTAATGTTTAGTCTATTTGTTCCCATTTTGAGTATTGTACACATTTACAAAACTCCATGTGAATATTTTAATATATATACTTGGAATATAAACCAAATATATATTCTTGTGAAAATATATAATTTGGTTTTACATATTAGTTACTAATCGTAAGACATTATTAGTTCGTAACCTGCGCTCAAGTAGATTTTAAATTTACGAAACTACGTGTAAATTTAATGTTCAGTGTGACTATATTTACTATCTTATACTTACATGTGTATATTATTAAATGTAAGTGAAAACTTTTTGAAATTTACGAAAAGTACCTAAAATCATACTGATGTAAATGTTCATGAAATTATCGGTAAAGTATAAATAATACATTTTTATGTCTTTATATGAGTGGATGAAGCAAAAGTTTGTGCCAAAAATACAGATTTATAACTGATAAATATAAATTTAAAAAGGGATATTTGTATGCAAAAAATAATATCATTCAATAGTTTCTTCCATGTTCTTTTAATTGAAAAAATCTTTCAAGACACATAATATTCAACATAAGATTTTATGTTGTAGTAATTTTAGCCCCTATAGAGTTTAAGCGTAGTATAAGTTATTTGTTGAGCTGTTTAAAATGTTGCCTTTTTCTGTCACTAGTTTTATAGTATCTATTTGTTATCTAGACTCGTTGGATACTTACCTTGTAGTGTTTATGTAGTTTTATGAATGTTATTTTAAAAATTATGTAAAAGCTAAAGCCCCAGAACTTCCATCCGACTTCTTACACTAATGACTTAATCTATTTCTAATTCTTCTATATTCTATGTCTTTATAGTGATCATATACTTGGTAGACTATAGAGTTATAATATTATTAAAAATAGATTCCATGATAACTGGTTCAATTCTTTTCACACATGTTTTATATTTCAATTGTAAACTAGTCATTATTGAAATCGAAATCATTAAATATCCCTACTATGTGAAAATATACAAGTAATATATTTATGTTTTGGTTTTGTATATTCCTTCAGAAACATTCCATAATGTGGTAAATAATTTCAAATATTGATAAATGATAATGAGTTGAATGACTCTGAAAACTATTAAAATTATACATTTAGAGTTAATATAGAACATAAACTTATTATCACAAATAAATGGTTTTAACTTTGTGGCTTGTATAAAATTTATATGTTAATTAACACCAAAGAACTAATTATAAAAAATCAGATTTTGATAAATTTTACCATTTGAATAATTTTATGTTATTTTCTCAACGCTTATCTGAAAAACTTATTGCCAAAAAGTATATCTTCCATTTCCAAATTATTGTTTTCAAATCATAAAGTGACTATTCTGCTTAACAGGACAGGTTGTGAAATTTGATGATATTATACTTTAACATTTTCATAAGATCTTTTTTCATGATAAATCAAATTTGGATTTGAAAAATATATTATATTTAAAAAAAATAATTATAAATTAAAATTGAGGTGCCAAACAATTCCAAAATACAGTTTTAAAAATATATCTATTGCATTTTTTCCAGTGTTCTCAAAAAATTCTTTTATAATAAATATAAAATGTCTCTGAATTAATTTTTGAAAGTCAATTGATGATAATATATAATAATGGAAAATGTAAAAAAGAACCCTTATTTAGACTTCATAGTCATATTTGTACATTTGAGTGTTTTAAGCACAGTATATTAAAAACAAAAATATAAGCTTGTTTCATTTCATTTATATTTTAATATGATACTATGCTTCTAATACATTTTTTACCAAAATACATTTTTATAATATATATTAGAAAATACAGATTGAAAAGGGCAAGGATGTCGAGGTAAATCATAATCATCATATGAATTTACATTTCCAGCACAATTATTATATAGTATTTATTTTTATTAATTCTTCCATTATTTTTTATCATCCATTCGATCAAGTGTCTCCTATATTAACAAAAATTGTAATTAAAATGTGATCTGAATCATAATAATATATATGCAAAGTAATACTTACTAATGAATAAATTCTATCAATCAAACGATTAGATTCACCCCGTTTTCCGAATCTAGAAATTTTAATCAATTTTTTTTTACCAAGTAAAGTACTTTGTTAAATTGCGCATAATAATAATTTTTTTTTGAAATTATACCTTGGTCTTATTAAATCAGGTGTAAACTTTGAACGAGAAAAACGTGCAAGTTCATCAATATTTCCAGTTTTAAAGTTATCGTAATGATTATTTTTCGTCAATCTATAAAAATAAAATGTAAAACCTTATTACAAAAATGTGAAATAAAAAAAACCCCAGAATATATAAAAGTTCTTTTAGAACTTCTTCAACAATCATAGTAAAAATTAAAAGAGAAAGAATTTATGTGAATCAGATTTTTTTGAAATATTATTACTTATACCTTATGTATGCTAAACAATTTTTAAGATCTTGCGGCGTCATTTCATCGTAATCAGGTACAAATGCTGATGTAAGTATTATCATTGATGAATACAAAATAAGAATAGAGAATTTCAACATCATCTTTGCTTATTGCTATAATAAAAAATATATACATAAAAATTACATTACATGGATAAATTTTTTCTTTAAAAATCACAAGTAAAATACTTACAGTTGAAAAATAGTTACAGTATCAACTTAATTGTGATACGTATTGTACCTTTGACACTTTTCTAATAAATATTTTCCGATTCCATCCCCTTTTTATACATAGTGATAACGTGTTGACTTTACGGATACTTGACTCGCTAATTTCTCTCAACAGGAAAATGATAATTCTGATACTCAATTTAATTATTAAACAATGAGCATACTTACTCTCATCGTTGCATATTACAACGATATTCTATTAATAACAAAATTACGGATTTGTTTTCCATATCTATACACTATCAATCATTTTATATTAATTTAGCCGTTATCCAAAATATTTCCATATTTTTATGAAAGTTTTATTTTTTTGATAATCGTCATTCATTAATCAGGCGATTGCCATTTGATTGAAAAATAATCTACTATATAAAATTTTCTTTTCCGAAAATTTTCAATATTAAAAATATGTTTTGGATATTATTCAATGCATTCAATATTCTTGTATACGAAAATATTAATCAATATAAAGATCGTATAATGATTTTAAACAAACAGTAGCAAATTCACTTTGCCAGAGGCCCGAGGCGACACATATTTTAAGGGTCCTCTATATAGGACTGAATTTCAAACATGCCTTCCTCTTTTCTATTCCTATTACATATATATTAGAATTTAAAAAAGTAAAACTTCAGGTGAAACCTTTTTCGTTTACTATGAATCAGAAGGTGACCATTTTGTCGAAACTCAAAACCAGGATATTTAAAAAATTCCCTGAGTTTTAGAAAAACTATATATCGTATTTTTGTAGGCATTTAACATTCAAAAACTGATTTTCATTGCCACCCCTTCCCCTCGTTTACCTTTCACCCCGTTCACCCTTCAAAAGAAAAAAGACGTTTGGTGGATGTTTTTGTACCAGTTAAACAAAAACAATACTTTATTAATTTGCCAATATTTTTACTATGTACATCATTGTCGATGAGAATGGAGTATTTCTATCCATCTAGATGATAGTGATATGGATTTTGCTTCCGTTGAGATATTATTTCGTCTATGTAACATAGAACTATATAAAAAAAATTTCTTGTGACTTATCAGAACAGGTGACCTGAAAAACATTCCTGTCCTGATAAATCCAATATAAATGATCACCTTACTATTGATATGTAATATGTTTCACAAAATAAAAGAAAAATGAACAATTTTAGAATATTAAATCTGCTTTTATGCAAAAGAATGCTTTTTCTCCTTTAGGAAGTAATTAAATGATTATGATAATGAATTGATATAGAAAAATCGTAAATAATAATTCATCAAAAATTTATTTTACAAAAATGCTTGGGGCACTTTTCAATCAACGGCTCCGAGGTGAGCTCTTCATTCTTCATATACTTTAAGTAAATCCCCCACTAAAAACGGGAATAGATTTATTATTGGCGGTAATAATTTAAAAATAAGATCACGCTCGATCAAGAGTCGCCATCACACAAAAAAATTGAAATAAATAAAAAAGATTCGGCATAAATTGTCTATAATTATTAGGTGTAATGTATTTATAATTAAATTTTATGTAGTAATTATATTTTTATGTCGTATGAAAATTATTTATAATAGTTAAAATACGAAATATATTTTCATAAATAAATATTTTTTGATAATGGCAATACATGTTGGCCGACATGAAGAATCGTGACAGTGACAGTTGTTTGGTTGTGTACGCACGTGGTTAGCTTTAGCACGATGTCTCGTAAACGTGGTCGTGGTCGCGTCAAACGACGCAATCGAGCCTTGCGTGCAATTCCTGAACCTGAAACACTTACGAAGGCTCCACATTCCTTTGTCATTCATCGAGGATTGCCCTCTAAACACACATCAGATCTGACGAAAGATTTCAGGCGGTTAATGGAACCGTTCACTGCTACCCAACTTAAGGTATTTATTCCTATATCTATCGGACTGTTGAATGTTACATTTCTTGATTTTTCATCTCATTAAAGACGTAATTAACCTTATAAGTCTGAGAATCACTGGCGGCTCGAACTAATGGGCTGCTGAACTGCAGCCCTCTTTGTATAAAGAAACCTCAGTGTTATTATTAATAGTAAAGTTTGATTCTAAATCAGTTTTGTATTTTCTTTCATAATTATCTGTTTTATGTGTAGCAAATTTTTTTTTTTTAGGAAAGAAAAAATAACACTATAAAAGATTTTGTGTCTGTAGCCGGTTATTTACACGTGTCTCATTTATGTATATTCAGTATGACAAAGTTGGGTCTCTATTTTAAAGTTGCAAGATTGCCGAGAGGGCCTACGCTTACGTTTAAAGTACAGAATTTTTCATTTACAAGAGACGTTATATCTAGTTTGAAAAAACAGTATTTTTTGAAAAAAGCTTTTGAAAGTTCACCATTGATAGTGATGAATAGTTTTTCCGGTGAAGGAATGCATCTAAAATTAATGGCGAATATGTTCCAAAACATGTTTCCCACCATTAATGTATCTAATGTGAGTTTAACAAATTTTGATTTTTACATTATTAAATTTCTTATGTGAATATTAAAAAAATATTATTTTCATCACAGGTGCAATTAAAATCGATAAGGCGATGTGTTCTTCTTAATTACAACCCTGACACAAAGTTAGTAGATTTCCGTCATTATTACATTAAAATGGCACCTGTTGGATTAACTAAAGGAACAAAAAAAATTGTACAAGGAAAAATTCCGAATTTGAGTAAATGTAACGATATAGCAGAATTTTTCGAAAAGTAAGTGGTCATTTTTCTAATACCAGTAAATTAATTGTATCTATTCTAAATTCTATAAAATTTAATTTGCTACTTTATTTTTAGAGCTGGTATGTTATCAGAAAGTGAACAAGAAGATGATCCTAGCGCTCAAGTGACGCTACCACAAAATCTCAGTTCTAGAGGAGGTCGAGCTGAGGGTCAGTCTGCGATCAGATTATCTGAACTAGGACCAAGGCTTACATTACAATTAGTGAAAATCGAAGACGGACTTATGGATGGAGAAGTATTGTTCCATGAATTTATTTATAAAACTGAAGAAGAAAAAGAATTGATTAGAATCAAACGAGAAGCTAAAAAGTGAGTTGTCCATTAGAGTTTTTTTTTAATTTATTTTTGGAAACTTTTATATTATATCCTTTTTATTTTTCTTTCAAGGAAATTAAAAGAAAAGCGAAAACAAATACAAAACAGTAACATCAAAGAAAAGGAAATTCTGAAAGAAAAACATAAACAGAAATCTTTAGAAGGTATTAAGAAAAAGAAAGAACAGACAGAAACTCAAAGGTGAATTTTCCAAGCTACTTTCAATGTTGTTTTTAAATTGTGTATCATATGATTAATTCACATTTGTAAATATATTTTTATAGGCTTATGGACAAAGCAGCTCAAGAATCTATTCAAGAATCAGGAGGAGTTGAGGATGACGATGCAGAATATTATAGACAGGAAGTCGGAGAAGAGCCGGAACATGGTATTTTTTTTTATTTATTTAAACTTTACTTGCATAATTTTATTTACGTATAATTAACTCATCGATTTTTTATAGACTTATTCACAAAAAATACAAATCGCAAAAGGCATTTACCAAATCAACATAAAATTCCAAATAAAAAAGTCAGATTTGCCGATTCAAACGACACCAACGATAATTTCAAGAAAAGAATAAACAAACCTAATCAAACTAATTTCAATAAAAATGATAAAAAGAAAACTGGTGGACGTGGAGGGCATCCTAAGTATGGTTGGAAAGCTCAAAACAGCGAAAATCAACAGGAAGAAAATTCTAAAAAATTCAACAAACCGTCTGGAAAATCAAAATTCAATAGCAAACCAAATAAAAATTTGAAAAAAGGAAAGAAAATATTGGGTTCAAAAATAAATAAGAATAAAAGTGGATTCCGAAAAAAAAGATAGTATGTTAATATTGAAAAGAACAAATTGATTTTCATACAAAAAGTAAATATTTTATATTTATTATACTCATACACATGTATGTTATAATTTATTGTAAAAAAGATTCATAAAACCATTTTCTTATGAAATAATAGTGTTACTATTGTTATAAACTGAATTTATGCTTTTATTTGATTTTGCGATTTGAAAATAAAAAAAAACTAAACAATCCTATGCAGTATATATTTAACATATCTTATCATTTCATGTTTTTTTAATGCGAAAGTCTCGAAATCGATTTTTTTTTTTAATGAAAATCTTTAGAGTTTAAGGAATTACAATTAGCGTTTTTTATCTATCTATACTTCATTATTACTACCCAAGTTGAGTTTATTTCGAAATTTTCCGCAAATTGTGCGCCAATGTCATTTGAGCAAACGTCTGGTCACCTTTTTACCATCGTTATTTAATGCTCAAATAATACGCTGTTTAGAGCACATAGTTCCGTCGCAATGTTGCATGTGTTTATAGATGACGTTTATTCGAATTTCGCTTTTTCTGTCACTACAAAATTTATTTTGAAATCTAAAAATGGCTAAAAGATACCTATTATGGTTTGCTCACGAGCACGTGAGCTTCCGACGTGCTGTAAATGATCCTATTTAAATATCCATAAAATATGATTTATAACCAATGCGAAACTCTTGCAAATCTTGCCCTACTTATATTTCAGGAACTCGATTCGTTGATTTCGATGTTTCAAATTAAAATGAAGTTCATCGAAAGACCTCTAGATGATGTCCTTTATTGGATAGTGGAATTGGATTCCGACGAAGTGGCTAAAAACATCGCTTCTAGGTCTATATCGCTACGGTGGTGTATCGAACTATGGGGGAGAGCAAAAACGACCGAGTCCCTACACCAAGTCATGAGAAAGTCTGTATTAGAAAACAACAATGAATGGATTACGATCGACGATCAAAATAAAAGTTACGCTTGCCCGAGAAAACTTATGTCACCGTATTTCTCTTCGAATATCACTTTCAAAATAACCGTTGAGACGTTTTGCAAACACTTTAAAAATACTGAAAAGATTGAAAAAATTGAGGTTTTTTATTTTGATGTATAAAATATTAATTTTTTATCACATAGTATATTATACTAAAATCTTCGTTTTGTTTAGCAATTCAATTACATGCCTTTTGAAGGATCAGTTTCTCTCAAAAATCCAGACGTAGACGTAATGTTATTAGAATATTATGGTCTGGATCAAAATAATATTCCAGATAAACCACACGACGTTTTCATCGGCAGAAGAGTAAGTTTATAAAAGTTATTAGCATTTCAATAATTTCCACATCACCATAATCTATTCAATTCTTATGCATATGTGAATATGCATAAGAATATATCTTTGTGAATATGCATAAGAATATATCTTTAACGTCATACTTTTAGATAGCCGATGGACAAAGACACCTCATTTCAAAATTATCGTTAAAAAATCGTAAATTTATCGGTAACACAAGCATGGATGCACAACTTTCTGTATTGATGGCTAATCAAGCTCAAGTTAAGCCTAACGATATAGTAATTGACCCTTTTGTAGGAAGTGGATCGTTGTTAGTCGCAGCTGCTGAATTTGGAGGTAATACTGCTTATTTTTCTTATTTATTAATATATTTTTTTATTTTTATTATTAATTTTAGGATATGTTTGGGGTACGGATATTGATTTTTTAATGCTTCATGCGAGATCTAGACCTTCGAGGTTTAAACAAAAGGTATTAATTGATAAATTGTATTGTCTTGTATTTTTTTTACTTATACTATTCTGTTGCAGATAAGAGATAAAGACGAAAGCATCAAAGGTAATATGCAACAATATAATAAACAGCATCAGTATCTAGACGTAATTGTGAGTGATTTTTCAATGCCTTTGTGGAAAAATTCGATGAAGTTTGATGCAATTATAACTGATCGTAAGTTCTTTGATTGTTTTATTGGGTAAAGTTAGTATATTAAAAATATTTATTGTTATTTCAGCTCCATATGGTATTAGGGAATCTACGGAAAAAATTGGTATAGAACGTCAAAATTATTCATTGTCACCTGAGCATTTACTAAACCACATTCCTGCTAAAGTAGATTATAATTTACCTCAAATTTATGACGATTTATTAAATTTTGCTGCTAAACATTTGTCGTTAGGAAAAAAAATAGTCTGTTGGTATCCTACGTACAGGTCAGTTTTGACGAAATTTTAAAATTATTTTTTATCGTTATAAACATTATTGAAAACATCATTCATACGTTTTTCAGGGAAGATTATGATCCAAAAAAACTTCCTTGTCATCCGTGTCTTAGACTTATTGCAAATTCCGAACAAGTGCTCAGCAAATTAACCGCTAGGAGACTTTTGACTTACGAAAAAATAAAAGAGCCTTCTGAAGAAACTGAAGAAATTTTCACAAACAATAATGAACATATTGAAAACTTGATGGACACAGATGATAATTTGGATGATACGCCAGATTTTCGAACAAAATATTTTTTATTAAAAGAACAAAATAGAAAGGAGCGTAAAGAAGATAATAAGAAATCAGACGATACACCTGAAAGCGATTCTACTATACAATCTTTGTAAAATCGTAAAATATTACAAAATGACTGTAATTGTATATATATAATTTAATTTTAAAATATGAAAACATTACTTGAAATGAAAAGCAAATGAAAATCTTATTCTTTTTATATTTATTCGCACAAAGTTAGTATTCAATAAAATAAACAACATACATAAATATGAAATAAATTATATAATAACAAATTAACCAATTGTGATTGCTAAAAAGGAATCCATGACTCCGTCAAGTGGATCTTTCTGAGGCTCCTGTCCTTTGGGCCCCTCCAAAACTGGAACGTTTTCTTGTGCAGACTCGTAAAGAATTTTAATTCGTTTCAAAGCCCACGAGGCAAGTTGTGAAGCTTTTTTCTTGTTGGAACCACCGCTTTTATATTGCAATACTAAATTGTTGCACACCTACACCATTCAAAAAAACCTTTAAAAATAAAAATCGCAATCTATCTACAATTTTTCTTCAAAACAACTTACTAAAAATAATCCAAGTATGGCACGCATATTCGTTGGATTCAATTGGACAGCTTGACAATAGTATGTTTTTGATAATTCCAGATTTTCAACGCCACCCTAAAAACGGAAAAACGTTAGATTTTATCACAGTCGACACAAACATATTTCGGTTCTTTTAGTTTCATGTTAAAAGATTTCGAATGTATTTCATACCATTGTATAACGAATGTCTGCAACTCTTTGGTGAAAAAGATGTGAATGAGGCTGATGTAACAATAGTTCTTCTGCACAAAATACAGCCTTCGAATACTCCGCTTGACTCAAATACAAATCGCATAATTCTTGCCAGGCTTCTACGTCGGACATAAATCTGTAATAATTCGACATTAATAATTTGGACTGTTCAAAAAAACAATTATAAAGTAAAAGTATTGACTTCTTTAAATATTCAGTCAATTCTTTGATGGCTTCGGGAATGCGTCCTCTCGCTTTGAATATTGCTACCCTACGTTTACGCGGAGCAGCGTTGGTCTCGTCATTTTTTATTAATTCATCCAACATTTCGAGAGCCTCATCGTATCTATAAACAGAAATGGTTTAATTATAATAGAAAAGCTTAAACGGGACACTTTCGACATACTTTTCCATGGCTTCCAGTTTCATAGCTTCGTAACGCTTCACTCTCAAACTCGCAGGAAACTCGACGTTCAATATGTCTATGCATTTTTTAGCAATGTCGAACAAATGGCAGTCCAAAGATGCGAATATGACTTGTTCTAAAATTACATGCTCTGAAACATAAACGAAAAATAATAAGAAGTTGAAGTGTTGCGATATTGAAAATTATGTTAGACTCACTTTCTTTTCCGAGCTTGTTTACGTTACTTTCAAGGTGCAATTGCCATATTTCAACGACATCTTCGCTGCGACGATGATTATTTTCTCTCCAACCTCTGAGTAGTGTTTGTATTTCTGAAAATATGAAAAAACATGACATATTTGATCAAAACGAAAAAAACCGAATAAAGTACAGGTGTCCCTTGTTTAACATGATAGATAAATTTCGCTAAATCTCTACATAGAACAAAATTGGGTTAAACGAGTTTTTCTGTTGGATATATATGGAAAAAAGGAAGATAGGTTCTGCTAGATTGCATTATAGGGGGCCGCCATAAACGTTATAGAGGGGGTTTACTGTAGTCGAAAACGAGGGGATTCTCAGGGAAGACTTCAAGAAACTACACTAGTATAAATCTTACATAATTTTTTCTTTAAGATGTCTTTTTTTAAAGAAAAAAAGGCATAGATGATTATTAACTTAATTCTCTGAAATTTGCATCTCTACCCTTTGTGCCCCAGTGATGCCGTAGAAGTACCACCATTTCGCCAGAATTCCAGCAGTTCTATTGTGACACAAAAGGTTAACGAAATAATAAAAAAATTTCAACGAACGCTAAATCTCTCTGGTAATGCAAAAATCGAAGTGGTGTCGAAATGGAACCTCTGGGTATTAGGAAAAAAATAATGAAGTAGCTGTTCTTCCACGGCACGGCAGTTAAACAAATTTGACAAAAAAATTTTTGTTAAATGTTAAAACGAAATCATGTCAAATGAATACCGTATTCATTGAGAAAATACCTGTATATGAACATATCTTCTATCATATGAATATTTAATTAACGTGGGAACGAGGTCGATCACAACACGCATACTTATCAAAAGCTCCAAAAAAAACCAATCAAAAACGAAATACTACCAAATAACCCCAACTCACCTCCCAAACTCATAGATTCGAAATCGAGCGACATCTTCGACCACGAACCACCAAACGTCAAACGGACATGACAGCTCCGAAGTTCGCACCTATTGGCCGCAACACCCCAAACCACGACCACAACCCAACCAGAAAGAAACGTCGATCAAACATTCTTCTAAATGTAAGAATTGACATAAAAAAGGAAGAAAATTTTTAATATTTGCGTTAAGGGTTAAAGAATGTCGATTTAAAACGTTTACTGTTTCGATTGACCCATGCGTGTGTGCGTGAGGTCGGTGCTATGACTAGGGTTGCCAACCGTACTATAATATATAGTCATCATCATTAGCAGCCTATAGTTATCCACTGCAGGACAAGGCCTTGCCAGACAAATGCGGCAGTCTAGGCTATAC
>JAOXNN020000055.1:7663449-7694108 GCA_028571205.2 Hydropsyche betteni | reverse complement strand
ATACAATATAACAAATGAAATTTTAGAATAAATAGATTAAAGAAATGTTTAATTCATTGTTAAAACGAGTTTTAATTCATGCATAAGTCGCATATGCACATTCATTGCTTGCATGTTTAAAGTTTGGAATAAACTAATTGAACACACAAAAACATGTAAAAATATGTGTACAAAGGGAAAAAACTTCAAATTACATATACACATTGAAATAAAAATCAAGATAAGTTCAGATTTCAATAATTATTGCTTTCCGGATTCGCTAACTTTATCTTTGGTTAAGTGAAGGAGTTATTCATCTTTTTCCATGAGTAAATTACATAAATGCCATCATACAATAATAGGATAAAATAATAATTTAATACAAAAAAAAAAATCATCGTTATATGCAAATATATAAGCATTTGTCAAACATTTGAACAACTTTCACACTTATAGATTATAAATTACATAGAAAATTATAAACTATTTATATATTACAAACGTTCACTATAACTTTACAATACCAAAATAAAATAAAATAATAGTGTGCATTTAAGATTACACAAAGTGTTATCGTTACATAATAAAATCTGCCGTGTATAGACTTGACCGCACATACACGCGTAAGTTAAATATATTTTTTAATCTGTGATATCGTAAAAATCCAGCAGTTGTGTATTTTATTAGAGGAATGTAAATATACATGTTTACATGATTAATTACCTTTTTACATGCTCAAAAGTGTTATTATTTTTTTTTAGTAAATTAATTGACTACTAAGAGATATGATGTTTACTGTTACACAAATACATCAACTTCTCCGAAATGCACTAATATGATAAACATCACAGGCAATTCCAAATGTCATTACTCACATGTCGTGATACTAAGGAAAACAAACGAGATATACAAGTATATCGTTACAATCTCTATTTATCATTTTACTATACTAATAAAGTGAATTTAGGAAACGTCTCACGAAGCGAAAAACCATCCTAGCCGCACCAGTGAGACTATTATTTTCAGACCGTACACAGTAACATTCAAAATATTTAAATTGAATATTAATAGAACGCATTTAGTAAGATTGCATAATTAAATTAGACAAATAAGTATATGTGAAGGACTTTCTATCTTAAAATAAAGCTATTATACTTAAGACAGAAATATTTAATTTCTATTATTATCGAATATACAAATGAATGATGGATGAGATATTAACAAACCATTGAACTTTGATCATTTATGGTCTTTAAAATTATTAAAAAACAATACTTACAAATTCTTTCTAAGACTAAAAATAAGAGTAAATAAAATTTAATCACATTTCAAACATAAAATGTATTTAGAAGTCATGGCTAATTGTAATAAAATGTAATATTTAACTCAGGGGTGTATTTCGCTATTTAACTTTTTCAATATTTTATGGAGACAATTACAACACATTTGAATTAAAATTATAAAAAATTAACAAAGGACTGAGTTTTATGAAAGATTACCTTAATTATTCAGATGCAAAAAAATAACCAGTGGAGTATTTACTTCGAATCGTTAAAACGACAATCGAACAAAACAATGAATGAAGGCCATATCACACGAACGCCATCAAACTATTTAAATCGGAGTTTATTATTTAAATTGTCAATCTATATTTTTCTACTAGTCATATTTGTGTTGACAATGCGTGTCGGGATAACTTTTCCTTAGATCTTCCTATAGAGAAATCAATCAATCGATATTTCTATAAATTAATAAATTAGTGATCAAAATCGTTACCTTATTTCATTAGAATCTATATTTTATTATTACCTATAATAAAAGTTGAAGAAGTATTGTAAATGCACAGGTATTCGGTTTATTCGTCAACATATATAAAAAATATTTCCAGCATCAAGTTATATTAATCGAAAATTAAAATGATTTATCAAAAGAACCATTATTCGCATTTTAAAACATGTCATAATGATAATTTGGCAGTAGTTATTTTTGACATGATTTTTCAATATTTATATTAAGTAAAATAAATATAAATTAATTAGAAATAGAACAAAATTAATCAAACTAATTCGATATTTCAGAAAAATATAGAACAATGAAATCAAATATTACACATATATTTGACAAATTTTTAGTAATTAAAAGTAAAATTGATTGGCATTTCGTACATATAAAAAAGCATATTTAAATGTAAAATTGACATCAAATCAGATAAAAATCAACTTTAATCGAATAAAGTACAAATATACAATAAGTATTGAATGTATGGCTATTCACATCATGTTGATTCATCAATGAAAGTGATGACAGCCCAATTTTATTGCCTTCTCAACAAAGTTATATTAATATTTTGTGAAGCAGTTGGTATATTCCAATACTGAGGGAAAACGGCTACAGAGATCAAGCGGGAAAACTGGTTGAACTAGTACTGAGAGCGAGACTTTGCATAGACCCGGAAAGAGATTGATCTTCGTCAGGATAGGCATCTTTGGAGACCTCTCCTATAGCTATTGCACTAAAAATACAAAAATAAGAATGTGAAATACAACTTTCCTAACAATATTTAAACTTTCTACATACGTAAATTAAATCAATATTTAAATATAAAAAAAAGTGAGTAATTTCTATTCATTACCTGAACCCCAGTTTTGCACTTTCTTTATCATAATCTTCAAGCTCTCGCTCATGTCGTTCGTGTAGTAACCTGAGAAGTTCACCTCTCTCTTGCAAAAATTGGCCTGTCTCTGAATCCATCTATAATATGGAAAATTTAATATGTAATGAAATTCAACACAAACACATTAGTTACAACTATAAAAATGTATCTGTATGATTTTATTCTATCAAATGAATACCTTTTGTTCCAGTAAAGCTCGTCGAACGCTTACTCGTTCTTCTAGTTCCCTACGTTCTCTATCACGTTGGGCTTCAGCTTGCATCTTGTTCTTGCTTTGATAAGCTGTTAAAATCTCAAGTTCATACTGTAAACGTTCTTTCAGTTCATGGAATTCAGACTAAAATCGATAAAAATGAAGATGAAAACACACTCATAAATGCTTAAATTAGTTTAATAAGGAAATAAAAGACAAAGTATATCTTTATAATATAGAATTAATACATACCATTTGGCTTTCATCCAAACGCACAGCTTGCTTTTGTAACATTTCACCGATACTTTGATCATATTGTTCCCCTAAAAGCACTAGCTTTCGGCGTTGTTCATCTTTTAAATTTTTTATTACAAGTTTCTGTTCCTCCTGTAATATAGAAATAGTAAATGATATTGTGATAAAAATAATATACGTATTTTTGTATCATTAAGCTACCTTCGGAGTAGTTTGCAATATTTGCGCTTTTAACGCCTTGTATTGTCTCGTTTGTATTTTACATGTTTCCCTAAATTGCTTCCTAATCTGCATTTCTTTTTGCTGAAATAATGTATTTTTTAATGTGTTTTAAACACTTTTTATTCATTCGAAAAAGAAAAATGAAAATACCTTTAAGCTTTTAGGTTGTTGTTTTAATTCTAATGTATGCTTTTTTCTCAGTTCTCTTTCAGCTCTTTGCATGTAGTCTTTTTGATTATCTAGCTCAGTAGTGTGCTGTCTTAAAACCTGATCTTCCCTATAATTTTCATTTACAATTTAATAAATGAAATAAATATAAATTATCATAACAAAAATAAATCTAACTTACCGCAGTGTATGAACGCCCTTTTGCTGTCTATATTCTAGCTCTTGCGTTTTTTCGTGATGTTTCAAAAGCATGGCATGCGCTTGTTCCAATTGTTGCTGCTTTTTATTTAATTCCTGAAAATTAATTTAAAAAATTATACATATGCTTTAAAGTAGACAATGGATAATTTCGTAGAAAACATACCTCTCTCAGAAGTTCTTGTTCTTTAGCTTGAAAAACTAATAATCTCCTTCGATGAAAACGCCGCATTTCTAACTCCAAGTATTCTCTTTGACCACGAACCAAACGTTGCTCCTCTGCAGCTTCGGCCTGTTTCAAGTGATCTTTTTGTGACCTAATAAATAAAGCAGATTCTAAAAAATCGAATTCAATCACAAAAAAATCCACATATTAACAATTAGTTACTGTAAAGTAGCATCTCTTTGTCTTTTAGGGGTCGCTTCATCCATACTAAGTTCTCGCTTCCACCGTTCTTTATTAGCTTTGTATTCCCTTTTACGGTGGGCGTCAAATGCTTTCCTATCTTGCTCTTGACGTCCTCCGATATCTTTCAGCAGCTTTTTTTCGGCAGCTTTGTTTTGATTTTTCTTCCTCTCTAACTCTTGTTGATGTTTCAACTATTCAAAATAATTAATAATTAAAACGAAACATAAAATGATGCAACAGCATAACAACGATCAACTAACCCGAAGTCTTTCAAGATCCCGGCTAAACGTTTGCAAGAGCGTGTCATATTCCCTATCTAGTTGAGATTTGTGAGCTTCCATATCTAATTTACAACGCTCCTCCAATTTCACAAGTGCTCCTTGATGTTCTCGACGCATTCGTTTGTAACCAGACATTTGCTCATGCATCTCCTCCTACGTTAGAAAAATTATTTCAGAATACTTTTATACGTTTGAAGAGCCAATTCATGAGAATTATCGTTATCACCTGTTTGTGTTCTTTTTGTTGTTTGGTGACGATGCTCGTAGTTCTGATCGTCGCAAAATTATTTGGACCATGTTCCACTATCATCGAAACTGCAGCCGGTAATAAATGATTACTAGGATCTGCTGATGAAAAATGTAATTAATACGTGGACATTTATATGACAAAACATATATAACTCTAGATTTTAACCTGTTCTCATTCTTCTCTGTGCAGTATTGGCTTCGGCTTCCATATCTCTCAACGATCCCTGATTGACATAATGCCTGTATTCATGAAAAATTTCACGTTCTCGCTGAGCTTCTCTAATAACCTCTCGATTGACATAATCGTCTCTATGACTTAGTTGTTGGCAATTATTGCTATCTCTACTGCAAAAAAATCAAATTTTTAGTAATAAGAAACGAAATATTCTATTAGCAATAGGCATTAAAAGCTGATGATTACACAAAAAATAAAATATAGAATTGATAATTAAGAAATTTTCATGTTTAATTCAATATGGTTATAACTACTATACATTTTAATTTTAAAAATAAAAGTTACCAATACCCACAACCATCATCAAGTGAATTAGTATAACGCTACAAATATTAATTCAAAATTGAGTATCATGGTTAAAAGGTCTTACATGAAAGATGAGTTATCTATACATTAGAAGATCATATGAATATGAATATATATATAAAATGGTGACGATTATTATTAAAGTGCTGCAGCAAAAGCAGATTACTTAATAATTTTTTTAGGCAAACCCCCTCTATTATTGAATTGTACCTAATCGGAATAGGCTGGTTGTGGTAGTTGGTAGGTGGCGGAGCAGGAGCTCGCCGTCTTAGGCTTCCACTCGATGAAGATTGAGAAGAAGCAGCAGATGCACCTACTGACCTTAAAGAGTGTTCCGATGTAGCAGAATTTGACTTGGAACTATCACCACCGGTTTGTTCGTCGGGTGTATCGTCACCATCTCCTGCAATCGATATATTAATACAATACATTTTTTTAAAGCGTTAAATACACTCTTACAACATGCAAACTTTAAAAGAACCTATTTTATTGAAAATCTTGAATATTAAAAATAATTCGACACAATTTACAAGATGAATCATAAAAGTGAATTGTCATATTATAGACTAATAAAATTGTGTATTTCAAATGATAGTTATCAAGTATCTATATAATTTATAGTCAAAAACTAACCCAAGGCACTCTCTGTTTCGCATGCATCCACCATTAATATTTTCTTCATTTTCCTATAATTTAAATTATCAAGATCGCGCACAGCAGCTTTGGTTCGATGTATAAGATCCATAAGAGCAATAGGATTTCTAGAGCGGACGAGCATTTGATGAGATAATAATTCTGTCGACGTCGGTCGTGTCAATGGACTTTTTTGTAAACACTTTTCTACAAAATGACGAAAAGTATCTGTCCATTCAGGTGCCTGTAATTGAAACGCATAAATTAGGTCACGTGAAAAAACAAATCAGCCTAAATAAAAACGAAAAATATTATTACTTGTAAAGTAGGAGCATCGTTTTGAGCTATGTGATAAAGAGCAGACATTGCGTTCATATTAAAATATGGAGGTTTTCTTTCGGCTAATTCTATACAAGTAATTCCTAACGACCAAACGTCAACCTGTAAATAAAAACAATTTACACATAATATAAATGAAAATTGAACACGATATACACGAAAAATTAAATAAAACTATAACAAAATTACTTTTCCGTCGTATTGTCCTTCGTCCATAGCAAGAATCACTTCCGGTGCCATCCAGTAAGGTGTGCCGACGAAACTGTTTGCTGGACATTTGATCGACGCAGAACCAAAATCGGCCAGTTTAACGGTGCCGTTTTCAGTCAGTAATATGTTCCCCGCCTTGATATCCCTGTGTATTCTACCGAGATTGTGGAGATAACTTAATCCACAAAGGACGCCTTCGCATATTGCAGATATTTCTTCTTCTCGTAATGGTCTTTTGTGAACCTGTGTCAAAATAGCGTTTTGTTAAACAGCAATTTTCACAATTAGCGAGATTATTTAAATGAAAATACCTCGATAATATCCGAAGCAGATCCCACACAATACTCCATGACCAGCCATGCTGTGTGTTCTCGCAAATAGCATCCCTTGTATTCAATAGTATTTGGATGTTTCAACTGCTGTAGAAACCTGTAAGAATCATTTCGATGCCACGGTTAAAATACGAAATTTGGCTAAGTACAAAAAAAAATTTTTAACTTCGGTACATAACCTGATTTCTTTTAAAATATCCTGCCATTTTTCAAGACTCTGTTTGCCGAGATAGGACATCTTTTTGATGGCGACAATTTCTCGGGTGAGATTACACCGCGCATAATATACGGCGCCGAACGAGCCATGGCCGATTTCGCGCAGGTCTTCGAATATTTTTTCAGGATCTTGCTTGTTGAAAAGCTCGGCTATTTCGGGATCCTTTAGATTTCCTGGCCTTAATGGCATTTTAGAGCCTAAACACAATCGAGGAATCACACGTTAATAATCGAATCCGACATATTCTTCAACTACACATATAGCAAAGACGTCACTATTGTCACATTACATTCGAGTGATCTTCGCACGTTTCCATTCATACGTTCTTTTGATGCCAGCATACTCTATCACAGTAACGGATGTCTCGCGTTCGAATTTCTGACGTCCATCAAAACACACAAGATACAAACCTAGATGCTGACGGGTGCACGGACGTTTTCAGTGACGAGTGAACCGACTGCACCCCACAACGGTGTCCATCAGTGGAGCACTGAAAAGTGAATTTGATTCAACAAAACATATCTCGAAAACGATCATCGTTTAGAGAAACGTGGATTTTTTCCAAATTCGATAATAATTCGATGCCATTATATTTGTGTGATCTTCATACATTTCTGTTCATATAACACCAGAATATTTATTTAAAATAATAAATTTTGGGTTTGTGTTGTATTCGAAGATGTCACTGTTATGCTGCATATGATTGATCACGTTTCCATAAAAACATTTTTTCAATGCTAGTATACCTTGTCATTATAACGGAAGTCTCGTATTCGTGTTTTATTAGAAGACGTCATCATTGTTGTTATACTGCATTAGATTGATTACATGTTTGTAACACCACATATCGTATTTCGTCTAACCAAACCATCACACAGCCTTTTTTTTGCGTTTAACACCCATCGTACACCAGTACAAGATTTCTTTTATCCAACTTCACTTAGTACAAAATGAGCATACTCTATAGTAACAAGGAAATATCGTCGAAATTACACATGAATAATCAAATATATTCTTCGACATTGTATATGGCAAAAGTATGAACATTATTACATTTAAGCGATTTATACACGTCTCTATCGATCAATTCCAACATACACGTTACATTAAAATTTTTGACATTCATCAAAACGATCGACCTGCGTTTCTATACTTTTATTAGTATACGTTATCGTGATCACAGTGACATCGTATTCGAAAACGTTACGGTAGTCATATTACATTCGATCGATCGTACACAAGTTCTTTCTACATCGACATATTCTATCATAATAACGTTCACATGAAAATATCACCGTTGTCATATCGTATTCGATCGACGGTTTCTATTCAAACGTTGAACTCGAATATGACATTGTTGAATCGTGGTATTTGGAGTCGAGTCCAGACACCATACGTACATTCTTTCGATGCCAGTGCTTGAATCACAACACAAGTCGCCGACAACCTCGGGAGCATACAAAATACAAACCTAGAAGATTCCGACGGGTACCGAGACGTTTTTAAAGGCTGCGACGGTGTCCACCGGTGACGCACTCCGACATGAATCCAGCATATCTGAAACGCGATTCGGAGAAACGTGGGCCTTCTCCGAATCCGATAACAGAAACGGAGGGGGGCGAACGCTCGAGAGGGGGGAGGGCGCCGCGCCCAAACGCGGACAGCCGAAGGAGAATGGGGGCGCACTCACTCGCTCGCCGATCAGGCGCATCGACCGCCCCTGGGGGGGTTCGGGGGGGCGCTCGCGGCAGCGCGGCACGACATATGAGCGGGGGGCGCCGGGGCTCCGCCACCCGCGGAACGGATACGTACAACGCACGGCCGCACGAACGTGCGCGCTGCGCGAGATATAAAAGAGACGTCCGCCGCGCCCCGATAGCGAACGCCGCCGATTCGCGACGAAATGCGAAAAGCGAAATTCGCAACGGAACCCGAACGATGATCCGATCGCGTATAAGCTTCTAATTTTAACCGGAAATCGTTCTAATGCATTGTCTTTTGTAAAATAAAAATTTTCATTTTAACGAAATCCTTTTAAAAAATCGTTTTTTCATCAAAAAAAAAACCGTTTAAATCCATTTTTAATATTCTACATATTTATTTAATAATTTTTCGCAACATTTGCAAGTGTTTTATGATCGTGTTGTTTTTTTTTTTTGATATGGTCGAATAATTCGGTTTTTCGACGAACGCCGAAACGTCAACTGTCAAAGTCGATCGACGTTTGTACAAAATGACAGAAGAAATCTTAAAGAAAATCGAAGCCGCGGATTTCAATCCGGATAAATATGTAAAAGAACTCGTCAGGAATTGGGTAGGCGGAGAAGAATTACAAAAACAAAGGGCGTTGATTCAAAAATTAAACGAAGAAACCGCAGATGCGCTAAAAAAAAATGTATACGAAAACTACATGCAGTTTATCGACACGGCTAAAGAAATATCGCATTTAGAAGCCGAAATGTATCAATTATCTCATCTTTTAACAGAACAGAGAAACTTGTTAGAATCATTGGCGGCCGCTTCGATTTTAGGAAACGAAAATTCAGTTTCTCACACAGTCGAACCCGGAGTCGTCGACGACGAAGCAGAAAAAGAGGAAGAACAAAGAAAATTGACGCTCAACGGAATATTCGAAAAAGTAGACGGTTGCATAAGTCTTTTGGACGTTCCGGATCGGACGCTCATTCACGAAGGAGACGTTCTCGAATTGGACGCCGAAGAAAACACCCCTCTGAAACGGATGCACGCGTATTTGTTCAGCGATTGTTTGATGCTTACGTCGTGGATATCGAACAGAAGAGGTCCCGTCAGGTACAGTTTTCAGGCCGTGTATTCAGTCAGCAGTATGGCAGTCGTAAACGTCAGAGATTTGGGCAACGTCAAGCAAGCGTTCAAACTTTTGGCTTTTCCCGACACCCGAGTCTTCCAGTGCAATAACTTAAATAGCAAAAAAGATTGGTTGGAAAAATTCGAATTAGCCAAAAAGAATTATCTACTAAAACAGGAACAAAAAGAAACACAAAAGCGAGAGAGCGTTATAGAGAAACTCGCTCCCAGACCGGAATCTTCCGAATCGCCGACGAATCCGTTTTCGCACGACAGTCCAATTCAAGAAAAGGTAGTTTTGCCCGACTGGCTCATCGATGTCGCCGAAGAGTTGGACGTTTTGATTGTAGAACGACACTTTGAAAAAGCTTTCAAATTGATGCAGTCAGCTAAAACTCAACTACAATTAGAAGCTTACTCAAACTTACCCATGACTGCTGAGATCTCGAGTAAAATTTCGGCTAGACAGAAAACTTTAACCGAAGTTTTAATCAAGGAATTAGAAGTCACTCCAGAATGGACTCCCAGAGGCGGACTGAAAGCTATTCGGAATCCCGTCTGTCTCTTGATCAAATTAAAAATGATAACACAGGCGTGCGATCTATTTCTAGCTATTTGCAGCAAAACCATGGAAGTTCACGTTAAAGGTGTGCAATTAGAAGGCTCCACCGTCACCTATGTAAAACAAGTAGGCGAAGTTTTCTTTTGCACCATGACCGATGTGATAAAAGAATTCATTAAAGCTTTTCCCCAAGAAAAAATGAGCGCTCTCGTAGTTTGGGCTAGTGCAGAACTAAGAATTCTAATGAATCAAATGGTTAAGCAAATTTTCACACCTCAAGCACCTTTAAATTCAATAGCCGAATGCGTAGTCAGTCTTAGAGAACAATGTGTTCTTTTGAAAGAATTCGGCTTAGATCTATGTTTTCAACTGGACGGATCATTAAGAAATTCTATTATTAAATCACTCAAAGAATATAGAGAAAAAGTTCTAGATTCAATCAAAGGAAAAGTCATAGAAGATAAATGGACGCCGGTTAATTTAAATACTAAAGTAGGAGTTAATGCATTTTTAGAAGAAATGCAAGAGTTAGGCTTAGTGTTAGCTAAATACGTTATAAATGAAACTTGGATAGATCTGTCGAGTAGCACAATTTGGTTCACAAAATCGGTGCTCACTTTGCAATGTCAAGGTTTGAGAATGGTTTCCGAAGATATGATGGAAGCCTTAGACGATAGTATTTATGGTATTTTCAATGGACGTTTAATGCTGTCGATTGGAAATGACTCTAGTTATGCGCAAAAGAATTTCAAATTCATACTCGATACTTTGCTGCCGGTGATGCTTCGAAAATATGCAGAAGAAAGAGGATATGAAAACGAAAAACTTCTCACGTTGGCTCATAAGTTTGGAATTTGCATGGCGAAACATAATTCTACAAAAAAGGTGGCCAGTAATGTAACAAAATATTCGAGTGATTATTTATAAATTTTATTTCATACATAAATATTAAATTATTGTTAATTTTTTTTATACAATACATTTATTTATATTGGAAGTATGCTCCTTAATCGTTTAACTGAAATATTCTTATAAAACAATTATTTTATTCAATCCTTTATGATATATTTTTATAAAAATCATAAAGTCGAATTAGGTTCGAATTATTTCCAAATATTGTATATTGTCTGAAATATTATCAATATGAGCATATATGACACAAATAAAGATTATTAAATGAACTATAATATAGTACAAATGCTAATATATAATTATATTCACAAAGTTTGCTGATAAATATTATTTTATGATAATAAATTTCTTTTTATCAAACAAAAATAACAAAAATTGTTTCACTTTCTAACAGTGTTAAAACCTGAATAAATTAAGATTGAAAATCAAAACTCGATTTAGAAAATAATATATATTGGATAATATATTGACATCTTTTTTTATATAGTTATTTTACAAAAAAAAGACTTATACCGTTTTTTTCGGTAAAGGTTCTAACAATGATTCTATAAAAGAATTTCCATTTATCAATTTAGTTGTCATAATTACAAAATCGACATTGGAGTCTACTTGTTGAGACAATGCTCGCAGAGCAGAAATTTCTGTATAAGTACAACCACCTAAAAAGAAAACTAAAACAACTTTGGTTGTTTCGGATGATGAATTATCACTTGAAATTGAGTTTCTTCTATTTTGACCCGGAGGTATATTTTGATTTTCTTCCATAACAGGACCGGGAAGAAGACTAGAAATATCTTGCAATCCATAAGATTGTTTATTTTTACTCAAATATTCAGCCAAACGAACAGTTATGGGTGTGTATGTGCGATCTAAATAACTTTTATCTTTAACTTCAGAACCATCTGCACCATCAATCGTTAACCTTAAAGTCTGAAATTGAAAAAAAATAAATAAAAACGATATGCAAAATCCAAAAAATTAAAAAGAAAAAATACAAAACCTTTCTTAGTATTGTGTAATGTCTAGTTCCAGATTGTAACTTCAAAATCCCCACTTTTTCTAAATTACACAAACCCAACCAAGTGTTTAAACCATAAACGTGAACCAGTTCCCTTTTGTAGTATTCTAAAACTTTTGGTTTCAATCCTGAACTCGTCACGCACTGCAGACATATGAGTCTCAACACTTGGATCAATGGAGCTTTCTGTGCTATCAAATCTTCTATGAAGGAATTTTGGTTAGACGTATTAACGCAATTGAGAAAATCCTCTTCGCATTGAAGAATGTCATGGAATTCAATTCTATCTGCAATCTGTAATAATATGAATTTAAAAAAAATCGAATAATTCCATTAATTGTGATTGAAAAGGCACCTCTTTGATATATTCGGCAATTGTGGTATGAGTCGCAAGGGATTGCTTATTAGCCAACATTTGCGGTAATTTTGCAACAAACTCTTTTATTTCTTGAATTGACTTATTATTACGAGTTTCGACCATACAGTCGTGCATGATTTTAGCTTTACGAGCCAAAGCACTCCCGACCTGAAAATTGACAAAAAAAAATTTGCTTATCCCATATATTAACAATCTATAAAAAAATATATTAAATGCTAACGTATGTAAAATTTTTATCTCGCAACTTTGCAAACACTTCTTCACTGGAATTCAAAATAACAACCTTCGAAGATTTATCGTGGTTTGGTTCGTCTGAACTTGCAAATTTCTTTCCTGGAAACTGGGCTGTAGTGTTTTTTATTCCGAACAGTTCATCTGTACCAAAATAATAATTTTACAAAAAAAAAATTACATAATAGTAAAATAAAAAGTTTTTCCTCGGACCTATTAATCCTTCATACGTTAATTGAGTTGAAAAAATTGTAGCCAAATCGTTGGTTCTGTCGATCAGAAGCAATTCGTCCACTATTCCTTGAGATGGGCCCTTCGGTGCTGTGCCTTGTTCTTCTTTCCCTAAACGGCACATCAAATTCCATACTTGTTTAGCGCACTGTCCAATTCCTATAACTTTGGGGATTGTACCGTATAGCTTTTCAATACGCTTAATCGCCACAGCAGCCTGATATAAACATGTAGGGTCACCATCTAAATAATAATCTCTAGAACAACAATTAGTAAATGTTTTAATAAATTAAAATCTGATTATTTCTATCACTCATAATACTGACCTGAAATCGTTTTGGAACTCCAGAGACATTAAATCATTATCGAATGGGTAAATGTCGCATTTAAACTCGTCAATAGTAGCAAAACTACCGAAAACTCTTTTATTAGAAAGATGTTTATCGCATAATTCACTTTTTCTCGGAACGAAAAAAATATGAAATTCTTTCTTGAAATCTGTGGACTTGCTTGCTTTCAAAACGTTATCGGCAATAATGTCTATCAATGCTATTTTCGGCCGGATAATGAAAATTACATGTTTGACATTGGAAGAAATTATAAGATTTTCTTGCAAGGGATGCATTTCTGATACATCGTGTTCTCGAAGAAGGGAATATTTAGCGACCAAACCGATAGGACCAGCAAGCCATTCGTCCCATACCATTGCCTGTTTGTAAACAAAAATAATGAGCGTGTATTTAAATATTTATTTGTGATAGATAAAAGTATGATAAAAACAAACAGAAATATTGATCAAGAATAATATGAAAGAAAAAAACTTACTTTAGGCCCTTCGCATAATTGTAATAAATTTAGAAATTCTTTTCGTAAAGTTTCTTGAAGTAAAGCAACGTTCAAACGACCACCAGAAAGATGGGAAGCCATTTTTCCAAAATGTATTGACTGACAAACTGATAATCAGAGTTGACAATGTCAATTTGACATACCCGGTTTGTTATCGTCTTAATACAATTATTCGCGTCCATCACCATTGTTTCATGACAGATGAACATATGATAGTTGAACACAACAGCAGTTGAACATAGTGGCAATTGAACACTGTTATAATAGAACACGATCCCCAAGAAAGTTTGGAATGATCATATCATACAAACATTTAAATTTATCGTTTTAATAAATATGTTTATCAATAATTCATGAAAGTATGACAATTTATGATCATTTTTCACCACAAAACGTCTGATTACTATTTGCGTATTTGAAAGCTTTTTTAAAATGTCTTACTTTTTAAATTAGGGTCGCTTAAAAATTATTTTCGATAGCCACAATTTAGGGATATCGAAGCTTACAAGTTCAATGAAGAACCAATTATTTTTTTACACGGTTTTTTCACTTTAACATGGTATGAAAAAAAAAATTATTATACCACAATGACATAATAATGCATTCGAAGCAGGCCAGTATACTGTTATAATAAAATATGTATGTAATTATAGTAATTAAATAAAAAAAATAATACTGATAGAACCTATATTTCCAATTTTTTATGGTCACCATACATTTTTCAACACGGTAGTACTACTTTGGAACGTACCTACCGTGTAAAGAGGATTGGGTGTATTTACAATTAAATATGGATTTCATTTGTATTATTGTAACCTTTTCTATATTATCTACTTGTGGGAGTTTTTCAGTTAGTAAAATCTGACACTTCTTCGAAGACACGAGCTTGAGATTATCTATCTAATAAGTTATTACTCCTCCACATTAAAAAAAAATGAAAAAATACATTTCTGTTTGAGGAATATATAAATAACAAAACAAATTCACTCTTTGTTATGACAGACGTTACTATGTGAACGACCCTTATCGTCATGTTTTTCAATAACATAATTATATTTTTGTTTTTTACAGACAAGGTCGTATTAAGTATATTTTTTACTAATGTGGAACATTCAAATGTTATTTTTTTTATTTACCTAGAAAACATACCGTAAAATTAACGTTTTTTCGATAAACATTTTTTTCTTTCATGAAAAAAATGTGTAGATGAAGATTGGGTGAAATTAAATACATCTAAATGAACATCGCAGTTTGATATTTGAACTATTATTACTTCAAATATATATTTGTGTCAGGTTACTGAAAGTTGATTGATATTTTAGTCAAAATGACATCGGATTTCAATCGAAACAAGCCTTGAATTCAGTACGCTATATAGTAGCGAAAAATTATTTTCGATTAATTTTCGTACAAGAATCTAGTACGAAAATAGTCAAATCTAGTAACTAAATCCAAAGAATATTTAGAATTTTCTTTTTTTTTATTTCAACACTTTAATTTATATAGTTTTCGGTGCCCGTTCGAAAAATCCCTTGAATCCACAGATATTATTTCAAGTGAATATTTTGAAAAACCAAAAAAAAAAAAATTTTTTTTTTATTCTCGTTCAACCACTTTTTGTCAATTCATACGATAAAATTGAATATTTTATTGACCAATTTACATTATGTTTTCAGCACGATAATCATTAGAAATTGCGTTAAATTTTAATCGAAACTCGCTTTGGAATCAATACTTGGTATAGTTGCCGCAAAAATTCATCCACATTTTTCTTCAGTCGAGATAGAAAGAAGTTTTCTAATTTTTTTAGTTAAATATTTTGTAAAATTTTCAGATTAGCCAGAAATATGATGTAGGACGAATATTTTAAGAAATTGGTATTTAAAATAATTTAATTTTTAGAAGGATCTGGATTATTTCAGATTATCTGAACCAGAGCTAACGATAAATGAAAGTAGTATAATATGAACTATTATAAAACTATCATCATCTTCATCGTCATTTTCAACATACAAAACGTCCATTACATGACAAAGTCTCTTCAACTAATGCTGAAGGTCTGTGCAGTGCCTTATCATGTGTACCCACCACGTATTGATATGGAATGTAAAAGAAATAAAATACATCTAAAATTTCGGATAAGCTGCACACTAAAGCAGCACTAAAACAATATTAACCTTCGACAGCTAAAGCCTGAAATACACGTATAGATAAAACGTAGCGATATACCCATAAAATGCGTACGTTTCTCCCACACATGGTTTCTATCCACATGGATTTTTTTTTTGTGAAAATCAGTGGCGGCTCGTCCTAAAGGGCTGCGGAGCTGTAGCCATCCCTGTATAAAATGTTTTTTTTTTTTTTTTAATTCCTATATTCGTTTTGCACAAATGTGTAAATGCAATACATATTTTGATTCTTGTATGTGTTTATGAAGACCTATGACGTGTATTCTACCGAGGTCTGAGCCATGTAGAACCAACGATCTCATCTCGTCTGTCAAACTGGTGGTCACTGCGATCGCAAAATGGTCAGCGAGGACGCATTCTACTCGGTCTTTAGCTCGTTTGTTCCGCTGGTTACATTGCGATCTACTTAGAAGACAGCGACCACGTCCCTTACCGAAATACGACTTGGGGCGATAAGGTATAGCCTAGACCAGGTCTCGACAACCTCTTTTGGCTGTAGGTCAGAAGCAACGAAAATGTGACTCTTATGAAGTATTTTGGGTCAAAAGGTATATTTTGAAATAGTTTTTAGTGGATAATGTAATAAATTTTATTTAGAAAATAATTAATGATCAATAATAATTAATCTAATGGGTCACTTGAAATCATCAAAAGGGTCACTTAGTGACCAGCGGGTCTTAGGTTGCCGAGACCTGGCCTAGACTGCCGCATTTGTCTAGCAAGGCCTTGTCCTGCAGCGGATAACTAACAGGCTGCTAATGATAATGATAATGATGTGTCGATGAACTTTTTGTATTTTACACGTGTACTATATTAAAAGTATATTTTCAGTATAAAAAAATCTTACTTTATAAACAAAAAAACCTAACCTAACCCGACCCTTTTCATCATATACTTCATTAACATATATTTCCGCTATAACAGAAACATCGCTACATTTCCCCGGAACATTTTCCGCACGTTTTCATCGACACCCCGAAAAGCGACCTCATCAACAGCCGCCCCGAAGCCGCCATCGACAGCTGCATCACCAAAACAACGCAGCCCACCACCACGCAGCCATCACCATAATTTTCGTGTCCGACAACGAGTGACGACACGAAAAAAGCGATTAGCGACACGAGGGCGAACCGTTTCTTTCCCTCGTTCAGTAGAGTTTGCGCCTTGCGCCCAACGGCCGCATCGATTTTCGAGCTGTCACTCCGGCTCGGCTTTTCAGAGCCTCCGCCGCCCTTCACGGGGGCTCCGCCCTCGGTTTAGGCCTGCTATGAACGAGCCGAGCTCGTGCTGAAGCCCTGGCGGCCGCCACGGGGACACGGAGGCTTTCCATCTTCGATTATTCGCCGATCAAAACGTTCCAGGATATGGCGTCACAGCAAGGAGGTAATTAGGCGCGTTTTTTTAATCTATGCGCGATACGCATTACGGCCATGTGTTTGTCGTAACAGTGCGATGATTGCACTTTTTTTTTAATTGTTAAATATATTAAAAAAATGTAGAATCGATTCTAAATATACATAATAAAATTATTTAATATCGATGAGTCAGTATTCAATATGTTGTTTTTTTATTGCATTTTTTGTATTTACGTTTTCAGCACGCGCTCGTTCGAATTTCAATAACATCTGTTCTTATGTGGGCGTTTTAATTACGTCCGTAGTATTTTTCGAATGGCGAACAAATGTTTACTGTTTACGTTTTATATATTCATCGCGTTGTATTTACGAGGGTGCGATCAATAACCCATTTGTGATTATGGAAAAACAACGATTTTCGCGCACATACGCTTATCTAACAGGTGTACTATAATATAAATCGCATATACACTTTAGTTCAGTCGAATATATTTCAACGCAAATCTAATTACGCTGAAAAAAATTCAATCTAACAAGAACCCGTTTGCATCCATCGCCCGAAATGAATTGGCCACAAAACCGAATTAAATCAACATTGTATAAGGCGGACGTCGACTGAAGCACGCCATAAACCATCTTTCATCGCTTTAATTAAAAAAAAAAAACAACGGCGCTTAATTGAAAATCCCACGCCGCAGCAGTCGAGCCACGAATTTCAGCGTTCGCTCGGTTCGATGGTGAAGGTCGCAGCTGAAAGGGGTGACTTTTTTCAGGGCGGTTTCAGTCGATTTCCTGCCGAAACGTTAACCTGTTGAGTGTGGAGAGGTCATGTGCACGCCAAGGTCGGTGCGCCGACCTATACCAAGCGCAAAAAAGGCTTCACACATTTTTTTATGTGAGATATGAAGTCTATATATTTAAAAATGGATTTTTTTTTGTTTGTTTGACGGCGTTTCACTCCAACACCTTCGACCGATCACCATAAAAATTGGCATGTACATGTATTTTTTTGTCGAGAAGGTTTTGTATCATTAAAATAAGGTGGCCATATTTCCCAGAACCCAAAACAGAACGGTTCGCAAAAAAATGTTCCCCCCTATGTGAAAAGCGGTCGGCTCGCCGCGTATGATTGTGACAATACGCGGCCTGCTTTATGCTTTTGTTTTAATGAATTTAAATTAAAAAATAATTTGATTTAAAATTTAAGTCCCGAGCAACGCCGGGTTCTATCAACTAGTTTTATATAAAAAGGGTCGGTTTCCAATTTTTATAAAAAAAAAATAATAATTAGAAGCTTTATATTCCGATCTAAAAAGTTAAAAAATTTTGAAAAGAAAACTTATTTATAAATGTTACTTATTATGCATGTTATAATTTTCGCAAATTAAATTATGTTGATAATTAGGGAAAACCTTTCGTAACAAATGCTGCTGAAATAATTAAAGCTCGAAAGTGAAAATGCGAATAATCAAGATTGAAATTACTTTAGGAAAACTACGGCCCCGCCCAGTAACAGTTGCTCTGCATAAAATTTCATCGATCTCGTAGTTGCTTATACATATTCAACATCATCAATTAGTTAGTTAGCCTTTCGCACAGTTCCCATTGATCACCAAAGTCAAGCGATAAGCAGTACGGTTAGCAGATGGACGTGAACGCGTATTGTTGTCCTGAGTAGTAGTTCAACTCTTATCGCTATTTAAATATTACTTAAAACAACATGGAATTATTTAGTGGAAATTATATACGCTGCGTATGATGAAAAACACCGATACTTTTTATTCAATCTTTGGATATATCATCATATCATTGAGTGCAGTTTTCACTATCCGAATGAAGACTTCTTTAAAACTGATACACTCGTGTATTTTAAGGGGTATTCTAGTTTGGAAGCTTAAATTTTATGCGTTTTTTCGCGTAGAATTAAAAAAAAACTAAAAACATTTTCACTATGATTTTTTTTTCTATAGTTTTTATTAATATTTAAAGAATACAAAATATTTAAAAAAAAAAAAACAAAAATTCATCGAGTTATGATGTTGTGAAGTGGGGACTAAAAAAAAAGGTGTGTCGTGTTTGTCATGCTTCCAAACCTCGTAATGTTTTGAAACGAAAAAAAACAAAAACAAACTCAATTAGTAACGACATCGCTATTTGCTGAACCAAGGAAAAATATTTAAATTTTTTTTCGCAAAATGGCAACGATTTGAAAAAAAAATTTTTTCAGCCCCTTTTTTGACCTACACGAATTTTTTAAAAATAGTGAAAAATACTATTTTTCAAAATTCGTAGTTCGCCTTCTAGAGAAATATATAAAGAATATTTTTCCAAAATTTTGACTAAATTGATTAATTAGAACTTAAGATATCATGACAATCAGGTTGAAAAAAGTAGTTTCCAGAAAATCGCGTTTGAAGTTTCGGGCAACGTAACTGATTTTTACATTGGGCCGTCACAAAAACAGCTGTATTTCTTAAAATAATACTAATTTAAAAAAATCCTATTAGGCACGTATTTTTTAAAGGTCTAGACTTTAAAAATATGAAAAGAAAAAATAAAACGATTTTTTTTCGAATTTCTAAACTAGAATACCCCCTAAGTGATTTTTTCTAATTTATTTTTTCCTATTTTATCCGTCCATCGTTAGCTTGGTCGTCTTTTTTATTTTTCTTCAGATACAATTTCAGTGTTCTTCATGCTTTCGTCTTCCATACGTCTAGCCACTTAATTGGCTTACTTTATTACGAAGTCAGTTATTTTGGTTATATTATACTTCTCACTTATAAGTTTCTCTTTCTATCTTTTTTGCTTCTTTCTAATATAAATCTTTCCACACTTATTTTAATTTTCTTTAGTATTTTCACATTTAACTGTCAAGTTTTGCAGCCATAAATCATCACTTGATCGAAATTCTCTTTCTTTTCATATTGAACGTATGCTATTATATAAATTAAATTAGGAATTTATTTTCATATAATGAAAGTTTATATTTTCATTGCATATCGATCTATGTTTTCTTTCAGCTTGTCGAGTATCATAGAAAAGGGCGTTTAAAGGAATTTTGCGCTGTCTTCTTTGACGTTATCCAATTTTTACGCTTCATATCACTCAAGATACTCAATCGAGCGTAGAAATCGTGGAAAATAAGTTTCTTCAATATATTTATCAATTTTTTGATCTAGTTAGGCATTTACGTCTTGCTCCTTTCAACAAAATTTTCCGAATAATATTTTTTCTTTCAAAAACCCAAATTTAAATGAAAAGGTATTATAAAACAGGACTTTTATACGAACCGGTCTTCGTATGAATCCCGGCAATTTTCTAAAGCTCAGTTAAATTATGCGAAAATTTTGTGTACGAAATTTGCATTTTTTTTAATTTAGATTTTCGTTACTTTTATTATTATGTACTGAGCTGCTGTAATTAAAGGACCACAACGAAATATAATATGAGTATTACTAATTGCTTATTTTAGAAAAATGTATACACACTTCGTCGAATAAAAATTTGACATTTATAAAAGCGTGCTAAGGTCAAAACTTATATACCGTATTATACAACCTGATTTTTTAAATTAAATTATTAGCGATAGATATATTTCAACAGTCAACAATCTTTTATACACAATATAATATTTCATTCATTAGTCTATGTATTTTCATGTTCTAGTTAATAAGTTAAAAGCGTTACTTTCTCAGCCATTTAACTGGGAGTCAAACTAAAAATATTCTAATATCCAATATCTATCAGAAAATATTCTAGTATCTCTATTATCCATCTTTTTTTCTGAAATCGATTAATATTGCATTTAATATGCTAAGAATACGAAGAAAAGTTATCATCACACAAAATTTTATATACAAACTGACCATATCCTCTCCTCGTTAATTGATAGTTATTGAAATCTTTTCAGAAACTATCACAAATGCAGAATTGAAGGAGAGGTTGATAGGAACAGTGAAAAGGGAGGTGAAGCAGGTTATGGAAGAAGCAGTAACCAGACGAGGGGTTCGTGAAGATTCATGTGCTGTAACAGCTTTGTGCGCAGCCGTCGAAGCCTGCCTCGGCCAAGGACTTCGAAGAAGAGCCCTGGGACTCTTCAAAACTTCTTCCACTACTGCCTTGCTTCACAAAGTGGCCAAGGTTGGTGATGCCATTGTTTATACCATTAAAAATAAAACCTGCTTCGATTGGATTCGAGTATTTTTTATGTATTTTGTATAACATGCGATGTTTCTCGCTAAAGGACAATATGTTCTCTTTCTCCGCAACGAGTCGTAGTTTTTTTTCATAGAAAGTTATATTTATAAAGCCAATCGTTGCGCAACGGTAACGCACTTGTGTAACGTAAGGCATATCCGCAGGTGCTACGGTTTGTAAATACTATGAGAATTTTTTTATTGTATCAGGAGATGACTTTAAAGATGTTGTAAGTGGGAGTGGGTTTGGAGATAGTTTTGAATTTTTGCGGAGTAGTTTTAAAGTGGGATCATTTTTAGATATGAAGATTAATTGAAGATGATAGTGAGTAGGTGTGGATTTAGAAGTAAAACTTCTAACGCGTATAGTAGGTATATCCATTTTTTTGTTTGCTAAATTAAATAGTTGAAATTGAAAATTTTGAGGTGGAAAAAATGATTGATGTGATGGTTTTAGTTTTTCAGAATTCGATATAATATCGTGTGAGGGGAAATATTCAACACGCAATTTCACCTGTTGCATTTGCTTTTTTGTATATTAGTTGTAATTGACTAAATGGCTACGGTGGCGGTAAAGTAATCACCACTGAATGTATCGAAAAAAATTCATACGTTCTTATTCATCATTTATCACAAAAAGTCACGTCCTATATTTTAGGCGTATATAAAATAATGGTGGACATTAGTTATACCACCACAGCGACTCAAATTTATTGTAAGACTTTTTGCGACTCCACATACTAATAAAGGACCTAGGCCGAGCTTAATGGATACTCCACAAGGCTAAGTGATATAATAGCTTTCGCTACACAGTAACAATCAATTTAAAGTACACTTTTTTCGAAAAATAAAATCATTGCGTACCACTCTCGTTTATTGGAAAAAACCTTCATATCAATTTCAATGCTTCTTTGTTTTAACCATACTTCAATGAAATATAATATTTTCAATATTATTGTATGTTCTGGTTCACATCAATCATCAAAGTTAAGTTATAAACAGTGCGGTCTATATATGGATGGATATTCGTAAAAAATTATTAAGATATGTTTTAGCCATATTTTTATAGAGAAGTTATCGATGTTATCAAATGTACCAATTCCCATCAATCATCAAAGTTAAATGATACTCAACGCGGTCTATATGTGGATACGTAAACTGTTAACATGAAATAATTTAGTATGAAATATATATATTTAATAATCTTACTAATCAAGAATGTTAACCTTCGAGCAGGCGCGCCCAATGATTTCACTTGAGCGGGCGCGTGTCGTAAATTCGACATCAATTTTTCTCCATGTAAATGATGTTTTCTTTATTTAAATGTTAGGGAATCGCTGTAAGGTTATGAAAAATGATAAATGACAGTATTAAAAAAAAAATTTGACTTTCTAAACAAAAAAAAAAACGAAAAAATACTCTTTTTAACAAAAAAGAAATATTTTATCGACCTATCAGTCAGAATCAATATTCTTATCCTTTCAATTATAGCATTTCACCTCAATTATAGAATGTTTCTTGCATATAAAGAACTGGCAACGGTAACACTTCATTGATGCTGAGGATCTTTTTTTTCTCACACATGGCATACAAACACCGCGTTTTGGAGGGATTCTTACAGAAATTCCCAAATATCAATGAACAACGAAAATTTCCAAGCACATCCGGTACGTCTATAGGTCGGAGAGACATCGACTCTACAATAGCTCGGATCTCGATGCTGGTGATTCAGTGGTAAAAGTGGGAGAAGCGATAATGCGTATTCGTTGCCAATTTTGCAACCGCGCGCCCGCTCGAAGCGAAAAAAAATAACAAACTTCCGCCGAATATCTGAAAGGTCGCGTATAGGCTGTATATAATAATAATAATAACAAAATCATAACAACTATTATCCTTTTTATAATACTGATTTTCGCCATCTTTGCACCAACACCGATCGATCGCGCAAAAACCTCGACGTGTTTTTCCTCCGAGGCGAAAATTATTCTGCGAACAACCGTCGAGAATTATATCGGAGAATAAAGGGGATAATCTCGTATTCATCACGATTTCCCTCGTTTCCATCGTAACATTTAATCGGATCTGCCCGAGAATAACAATTCGCGCCCCGCCATCGTGACTGGCCGATCCACACACGCGGAGGCCGCCATTTCTCGGAAATTTCATCTTCTCCGCTGGCCTGACGGCTGCTGCTTTGAATGGGAATGGTTTCGCGTTGACCTTTCGAAATCCAAAGGTACGATTAATATGCTCTGGCGGCGCTTTGTTTTCGGGGTGGGCGGGGAACGGTCTCTTTTCGGGGTATGCCCGCGAATCGACGGTTTTTCGGGCGGGAATTTTCCGTTTTGCGGTCGTGTGGATTCGCTCGAGTTATGTTGAAAATGTGAACAGGTTTTAATAGTTTTTTTTTTAGGGTAGTTTAATAAAATTTGCGTAAATGGTTTTTGTACGAAAATTTTGTGGTTGATGTTGTTATGTTGCGCGTCGTTCGCGAGATTGCTTAGTTCGCGTACGACGCAAAAAAGTTTTGCATAGTATGCGAATAATATAGTCGGATGGCGCTTTTTTGATGTTTTTTGAAAAAAAATTGACTTCTTCCTTTTTATCGTTTTCGTATCCACACTATTTCATTTGCGTAACCATGGAAGTATTAATATTGGGATAGGTTAGGTTGAATTTTTTTTTAAATTTTAAGCTCTAATCGTTAAAGTTTCGTTAGGTAAAGTGAAAGGCAATGAAAAAAGTTGAACTTTAGAATAACGAAGGCGTTTGATTTCAAAAAATTCATATACAACGCAAAACTTACTTACGTAAGCAATTTCGCAAACGACACGTAAAATTTGTGTATTTTAGATATTTTATTTGATTTTCATTGTAAATCAAATGAGAAAAAAATAATATTTCACTTTTTTCACCATCAGTTGCTTTAGTTGCACATTCTTTATTCAAATTTTTTTTTTTTGTAATAAAATCTTTTGAACTCTTGTTTGGCGAAACATAAATATTTATAAAAAAAAGACTTCTTTTCAATATTACAATATAACACTGAAAAGTATATGTACTCTACTTTACATATCTTTGATGAATAGAAAAAGAAATCTTTTGTTGACTCATATAACCAAAGAATGAATAGAATAGAAGATTTCAAATGAAAATGCTTTCTTCATCATCTTGCTTACTTTCGATTTGTATTTACGCAAACACGTACGAAAATAATTTCCTCACGTATTTCATTTTTCGGAGGAAGTTTTCCGTCTTTCCCAATGGAGCGATAATGAGTCTTATTAATATGTGCTATTCTTCTAAATGCGATTTGCGAGCTGATATAAAATTTTGTAAAGAAAAAAACGACGAAACAGTTCAAAAACCTCAAAAATGAATTATGCGGTTTTGTTATCAAACCAATTTATTATTTTATAACTATGGTATCGGTTATTGTAGGAAACAGTGACACAAAAACAAGAGTTGTAAATTTGTTAAGCTTATCATTGTTAAATTGATCGAATATGATAACACGAAAGTTGAATATGGTTAAATATAACTATTACAATCTAAATAATTAAAAAACTATTTTATATTAACAATTTCGTATGAAAATTTTGTTTGTTTTTATAACGACCTATTAAAATTACAAACCCCATATGAATATTTTTCTATAAAAAACATTTAAACTACAGCACTGCGATGAAGCAGCCGCTATCAGCCAAAAAGTGTTGGCATTGGAAGCTGAACAGCCAGTCAGAAGATCCTCATCCAGTGGAGATTCTACAAACAGACCTCCATTAATCAAAAAAGGCAGCACTGGTGGAGGACTGCCGCCTCAAAATCAACACCAGGCACCACCTGCGACAATAAGGTCCATTATTTATTTTATTTAACTATCGAAAGATCACAGTTTATCAATATTTACTTTTATCAATCATTCAGGTATCTATGGATCCGGCTTGCTCTTTTTGAGCGCAGACTCGCTAGAATCATCGAACATTTAGTAAGACATGCCAATCGCTATTACGAAAGAGGTGCTTTGGTCGCGGATCCTGACTGCGGCTCCATCTTGGCATCTCTACTGGTAGGGCCCTGTGCTCTTGAATACTCTAGAGCGAGGCCTCCAGACCGATGCTGGCCGGATCCCCCCGCTGACGAATTGGTAAATCCACAAAATCATTTATTTTATATGCTTGAGCATACAAACCTAATTTTATACATTAAATTTCAGGTACAACGACACAGAATTAGTGCAGGAACTCCACCACCATATCGTAGACCTATACCAAATTATAGACGTAGCCTAAATGCATCTGAAGACACTATTTCTGGTTCGACTCCTGCAGGTTACTTTAAATTTTGCCAATAAACTTTCATGATTAATGTGATTATATTATGGGATTTTATATTTTAGGATCTACAACTACGTGCGGAGTTGGATCAAGTGTGGCTCATTGTGCCAAAGATTATGTCGAAAGTCTCCATCAAAATAATAGAGCAACTTTACTTTATGGAAAAAATAATGTGCATGTACAGCCGGTAATGTTTATGAAATGCAAGTGGTATGTTGCAATAGTCCAATAAAAATTGTAAATTATTTATTTTTCTTGCAGAAAGATGTTACAGAACCGATGGCTGGTTATTTGAGTCTTCACCAAATGGCGCAAAGCTTAATCATTAAATGGACACCAAATCAATTAATGAATGGATTTTCAGAAAGCGAAACCCAAGATAAAAGGTTTGTGTATAAAGCATGCACATGAAAAATATTGCTTCTTACAAATCAATGTGTAATGTTATTCGATATAGAATCGCCTTATTTTATTTTACTTCCCGATTTTTGTATATTTTTTGTCTATTATTTTTATTTTTGTATTTGTTTGCACGTGTTATGTAGGAGAGCCAGTTTTCCTTCGATTTATTTTTATGAAACGGGAACTGAAGTGAATTTACCAAGAAGAAATTCAACCGATATATTTTTGAATGTGTAAGTTTTATGTCAAACACCATTTTCGTTGAAATAAAAAAAAAATTACCATTCATCCATAATTTTGCTATAACATCTAACCAGCCTAACCTGCGTAAAAATATATTTGTAAAAACGTCCGTGAATTCAATTACAATTATCAAATAATGATATATTTTACAGCACTTATTGGCAGTACGCACTTAATGTGAGCTTAGAAGATGTGGTATACGTACATTGTCATCAAGGAGAAAACGGTGGTGGGACTGTAGTACTTGTAGGACAAGACGGCGTTCAACATCCGCCTATACATTTCCCAAAAGGTTAAACTGCAATAATATTCTGAAAATAGCATATGATTTTATAATAGGACTTAAATTAAATTAAATCCTATTTCCAGGAGGACATTTACTTGCCTTTTTGAGTTGCTTGGAAACTGGACTTTTACCTCATGGACAGCTTGACCCTCCATTGTGGTCTCAAAGGGGTACTGGAAAGGTATAAATCTCATTAATTTGTATGATTGATGACTCAGAAAATTTATATCGCTCGTTTTATGTAAAAATGACAGGTTTTGCCACATGGTAGACCACGCAGACGTCCGTTACCGATTGTTACTGAAAATAACAAAACTGATGAAGATAAAACTCCTGAAAATGGATGTAAAAATGGAGAAAATCAAGCAACAGATTATGTTTTTCGAATTGTGAATCACAATATCAATCATCAAGAGTATGGAAAATATGGTAAAATATCAACAAAGTTATATATATAGCAATTATATGGTCTGTTAGAAAAACTAGATTTTTTTTAGTTTCCCGGCATTCCTTATTAGAAAGAGGTCCCGCTTCCCCTCATGTACCTAGAAAACCATTAGGATCAGCTTCTACGACTGGTAGTTCAGACAGTTCAAGTTTGTCTATAGACACTCATTCTTCTCCTCCGTTACCTAGTCCGATGCCTAATGATGTGCAGGTTAATAACTATAAGTGTAAATTAAAATTATTGATCAGTTAAATAATATTTTTTTATATTTCAGCCTATTGCACAAACTGCATCTATAGCTTTAGTTTGCAGTACTATGAGACGTCAAATAATTTCAAGAGCTTTTTACGGTTGGCTTGCCTATTGTAGACATTTATCAACTGTAAGGACGCATTTATCAGGATTGGTCAATGCCAATATTGTTCCTGCAGGTGAATATTTACAAATGAAAAAATTCTATATATGTATTTATAATATTTTTCATGATAAATATTTTTTATAGATGGTGCATCTGAAGGATTGAGTAAACAAAAATGGAACGAACTCATGGATGAAAATGGTGTTATTTCTAATAGTCTTGAAGTATATCGACTCACATATTATGGGGGCGTAGAGCATGAAATAAGAAAAGAAGTCTGGCCATATCTTTTAGGATGTTATGAGTAATTATCAAACAAAATGTGTATTTTGTTCAAGATTTTATAATGATTATAATAATTTCTTTTAGTTTTGGTTCAACCGTGGATGAAAGAACAGCTCAAGACGTGGCTAATCGGCGACGTTATGAAACAACTATGTCAGAATGGCTCGCGGTTGAAGCGATTGTGCGGCAAAGAGACAGAGAAGCCACAGCTGCTTCTATTGCAAGACTTGCTGAAACTCAACCAACAGAGCACAATCCCGAAGTAATTAAAACAGGAATTCAAAATTTATATCATGAATGTATTCATATTTCTGTCAAAATATAAATCTTACAGGTATCTGAAGACAATTCTAGTTTTCTGTCAGATGATGACAATCCACCAGTTGTTTCACCAGATCCAAGCGAACAACAAGATACCAGCAATATAGATAAATGTGATAATAATTTACCTGTAGTGGAAAATAATTCTAAATCATTGACAAGGCCTAAAAAAATGTCAGTTAAAGATACATCAATTGATGAAGCTATGGAAATACCTGAAGATGGTAAATCAAACGAAAACGAAAATGGTGAATGTAAAAATATAGAAGTAGAAGAATGCGATGAAGAATTTAAGGTAAACGGACATATTAATGGCTTATCTGAAGAAGAAAATGCAGAGAATCAAATTAAGAACGATGAACAGGCCAAAAAACCCAGTCATACGAGCGTGATTGTTACGAATCCTTCAGTTGACATAGTTTCTAATACTTCTCCCATACACATGCCAACCAATGGTAAAATTAATATTATAATTATTTGTAATATTTTATTGAAACATAAAAAATTGCTATTTGATTTTATAGATCCTGTGAAATACCCGTTAGGTCCTCTCGAGGAAGAGCATTCAATCGGTGCGTCATTCGATACTTTAGATTGTCCATCGCTTACGCAGGAAACAAACAAAGAAGGTTCACGCTCCAATTGTGTATCACCTGCAAGCTCTAATGGAGGTGTATATAGTGTAAGATAATTCATTTGTATATTCATTCATATATATATTGTAATAAAATATCTTATACATTGCTCAACTTTTTATGCAATAGACTGAGCTTTTAGAAAACTTTGGCTTAAACCTGCATAGAATTGATAAAGATGTTCAACGATGTGATAGAAACTACTGGTATTTCACTGGAGAAAACCTAGACAAATTAAGAAACATCATGTGCACGTACGTATTTTTTATTTATACATATATAAAATATTTTTAGTATCAATATAATGGATTATAAAATTTAGATACGTCTGGGAGCATATGGAAGCAGGTTATATGCAAGGGATGTGCGATTTAGCAGCGCCGATTTTAGTTTTATTGGATGATGAAGCTCCTGCTTATGCAGCATTTTGTCAATTGATGTCTCGCATGTTGGATAATTTTCCAGCTGGTGGTGCTATGGATGCCCATTTTGCTAATATGAGGTAAGCTTCGGAAATATTTTATTTATTTTAACCAATTCGCAATTGATCCTTATTTTTTATTTAGATCTCTAATACAAATTCTGGATTGCGAAATGTATGAGCTGATGCACGCACATGGGGACTACACCCATTTCTATTTTTGCTATCGGTGGTTCCTTCTCGATTTCAAGAGAGAGTTGTTATATCAAGATGTAAACACACAAACAATTAATAAAAATTTATAATAAAGAAAAAATTAATAGAAATGTTGGTATTTTAGGTGTTTGCAGCTTGGGAAATGATTTGGGCTGCTCGTCATATATCTTCATCTCATATGGTTCTATTTTTGGCATTAGCGCTATTGGAATCTTATCGTGATATTATAATTTCGAATAGTATGGATTTTACTGACATCATAAAATTCTTCAACGGTAAAAGCTTTGAATTTTTAAAGCTAATTGTAAATGTTAAATAGGTCTAAATTATACTTATTTTTTCAGAAATGGCCGAAAGGCATAATGCTCCAGCTGTATTATCGTTAGCTAGAGATCTTGTTCTGCAACTACAAACATTGATAGAAAATAAGTAATGATGTTATTTGAATATGATTAAAACAAAAATTATTATTTTTTAAACCTCCCTGAAAGTATTTTATGTAAAACACCATGATATATCGTCTTTACAAAAAAATAATATTTCCTTGTGAATGAGTAATTAATCTTTGTCATATTATGAAAAAAATCATAAAATAACTCAAAAAAAATCTTACTAAAAGATTATCGAATCATATAATGAATTGAAAATGTACTTGTATTATTTACAAAGCTTGTATCAAAAAAATATATAATATACTTATATATTTATTTTATTTTTATACAAAAATATATGTTGCAATCTCATAATATTTATAGTGTGTATATAAATATTTGAGTCGCCTTCGTGAGCCTGTTGAGTTCGGATCATGAGATAGATCCATCGTGCCGGGCCCGTCCCGCACGCGCGCATTTGTGATTTTTCCGCCTGTGCTCCGATGCCGAGGACAGCGCGCGTGGCTGCAGCGAGGGCTGCATTGCCGCAAATGTGGTTTCCCTCCCTCTTTCCATATAGTCGACTGATGGCTTACATTTGTGGACTGGAATACTTTCCTCATTTGAACTTTGTCCCTCTCTTCGTGGATGCGAGATGGGCGCAATCAATGCACGTTTTAATTTATTG
>JAOXNN020000055.1:7641382-7653687 GCA_028571205.2 Hydropsyche betteni | reverse complement strand
AGGTTGAAAGACGCTCACATGTCATATGCGCGCCTTTCAACCTTTCATTATAAATCGCGCCGCGACTAATCGCCCGTGGGCGCCCGGCCTAATACACCCGCAGCCTATTAGTAACATTCAATATGGTTTGCTTCAATTATCTTTCTACAATTCATTTTATTGCTTTTGCATGAAACCATCAGGCGCTGACCGAGGCCCAAAAGGAGCTGGTCAAAGCCAACTCCAAGAAATGCATCGAAGAGACCGGCGTGGACAACGCCCTCGTCCAGAAGATGAGAGGAGGCGACTTCGACATGCACGACGACAAGATGTACCACTACGTGTTCTGCATGATGAAGAAGAGCGGTTTGATGTCCGACGACGGCGTCTTCCACAAGGACGTGGCCGTGTCCAAGGTCTCCGACGACATCAAGGAAGTCGTCGGAAAAGCCATCGACGCCTGCCTCGGAGAAACTGGGTCCACCAAGGAAGAGAAGGCTTTCAACTACCTCAAGTGCTACCACAAAGAAAGACCGGACCATGACTACATATAAAAAGTTGACTGTTTGATCGATCCGTTTTGAATTGTATCTATGGCAGTAGTGTATGTTTTGTCTTCGGTCTTTAGTACGGATTCGGCTCTGATTTTTTTCGGTTGAATATATTTTTTTTGTAACAACTAATATTTTTTTTAAAACTAATGGTATTTTGATATTGTATTGATTCGCACTTTTTTTCCTGTAAAAATAAAACAAGATAGTCGTGAAAAACTGTATTTCATTCGACCTTTTCCAATCATATTTTATTTAAAAATTGTACACTGGTTTAGTCGGAATTTCATTCACAATAAAAATTTCAATCTATGACATGGTAAAAAAAAGCATTTTAGAAAATTCCAAAAAATAATCCGATTTAAGATTTTTTCCAATGTTTCCATTTTCCATTTAATTAACTGACCTCCATTTGATATTAATCTATATTTAATATTCATTTTGTTCCATTACCATTACCTATATTTTTTTTTAATTACATATGTAATTTTTGAAACGATTTGATTTTTTATTGGATATGGCCAAATTTTATTCTTGTTGTGATTTTATAATGACATACATGATTAAGTTAATAAGCATTCATTATTTTCCGTATTTGACATTGAATTAAATATTTGCGTCCACATTGTAATCTAATTATTATATAAACATTAACTATATTTATCATTGGTAGAAAAAAATGATATTTCACGATTCGAATTATCGAGTAATGAGAAAGAAATTATTGTACGTGCATATTAATTAATACAAAACATTTTAATGATCTAAAGGTTACTGATTTACGACTTTTATGTATATTTGGCATTTCGAGATACGTGGGTCATTTTGATTAAACATTCAAGGAAATGGAAATTGATTTTATGAACATTGCAACGGAATAAAACATTAATCATTATTGATATGACATTTCATGAAACGATTGTTGCTAACTGAAGTTTTTTTAGAAATATTTATTTTCTGATTATCTCCTGTTTATAATACGATTCAATATGAAAACACTGGATATTTTATATTTTTCCATTCCCATTTATTTTAATGTTACTTAATTATAAAGAAACACAAGTTTTAAAGTTTAAATATAAAAAAGATATCAAAATACCGATTGATCTTAACCCAACCCATTCATCTTCTGATCATAGCACTTGCCGCTTAACTTAAATAATTATTGGCACATTCGACGACACTAACAATAAAAAATATTTTTATAATGTTTTTCACATATATTATCATTAGGAACAAATGATCTTTGAAGTTCAGTATCATTGAGTACGGTCTGTATTTGGATGGGTGACCGTTGACCTGAAACCAATTTACCACAAGATAATTTCGGTTTATACAGTTTAATCGAAATTTGTATTGCATAATATATTATCATGAATGTTTTTTTTGTATTTTCATGTAAGATCGAGGTCAAAGGTAATCGTAATAAGTTCAATGTGACATCTGAATCCATACATTTAACAAAAAAAAATATAATTTTAGAAAAATTTATTTTGTTTATTATGTTTCGAGTTATCTTTGGTATTTTTGAAAAATTAACAGTGTATAGATATCCTAATCAACATCTCAAAGATTTTTTGTTACCGAAAGTTGTTTTTGATATTTCACGAAAAAACATTAAGGTCGAAAGATTATGTTTTCCATAAATCAACATAAAAATAGATAAATGAAACTTCAACGGTCATGTTAACATCAAACGCTCATCTACTACTCGTAATCACGAATTATCTAATTACTAACTTTTTCAAATGCATACAACATTTTGGACTCTACTCAATATTGATTATTTACACAATCCCAATATATAAAACATCGATGATCGACAACCGTCATTATAGTTCTTCTCCTCCCTAGAACGAAACCAGCTCAAGATGAAACTCATCGCAGTCATCGTCCTGTCAATGGTCGTCGCAGCCACGGTAAGTTGAACACCATCACTTTCAACAACTCAAACGTTCAACAATAACATCCGCCAATTTCCACCATCAGGCGCTGACTGATGCCCAAAAGGAGCTGATCAGAGCCAACTCCAAGAAATGCATCGAAGAGACCGGCGTGGACAACGCCCTAGTCCAGAAGATGAGAGGAGGCGACTTTGCCATCCAGGACGAGAAGATGAACAACTACGCGTTCTGCATGATGAGGAAGAGCTCTTTGATAAACGAGGATGGTGTCTTCCAGAAGGACGTGGCCGTGTCCAAGGTTTCCGACGATATCAAGGACATCGTCAGCAAAACCATCGACTCCTGCCTCGGAGAGACAGGCGCCACCAAGGAAGAGAAGGCTTTCAACTACCTCAAGTGCTACCACAAAGCCAGACCCAACCACGACTATGTCTAAAAACTTGCTCGATCCTTTGATTTGGTCCTTTGCAATTTAAAATGTCTGTATTGCGAAATTGGTTCTAAAATGATTTGGTTAATGGATGATTTTTTTATATTACATTTGAAATAAATTGGAATGATCATTGAATTTAAATATGTTGATTTTTTCATTTTGAATTTGCTATAAAGTTTATGGTATAATTTTTTTATCGAGTTAAATATAACTAACTTTTTCAGTCAATTTAATTGGAAAAAAAATATATATGAAAATTTGAATATAAAGAAAATAATTTTTCTCGATAATAATTTTTATTATCTAATAATTTTAAATTACACCCAATCCTCTTTTTTCACGGTTCAATGAAAAAGAACTGATTATTTTTTACGCGGTTTTCTCATTTTAACACAGTATAGAAATTTAAAAATGTGTATTATTATGCTACTATGGCAAGATTCAGTGCAGGCCAGTATACTGTTATAATTATACGTAAGTAATTATAGTTGTTAAATAAAAAAAATCGATGTCTTTCGATGATTTTACATGGTGAAATCTTTTCACATTAAACATTTTTCATAAAGTACATTTGGATGGAAGTTCTATCCGAATATATTGATGAAACCTATTTTCAATTTTTATATGGTCACCATACTTTTTTTACACGGTAATGTCTGGAATGTATCCCTCGCGTAAAAAGAGAATTGGTGTACTTAGATATTAAAACATTTCGACGGGTAAATGAAAAAAAGTTCGCTACCACTGTGATAAGTTAATTAATACATAATGGGAAAACTTGAATAAATCTGTGATACATCCAACTCCACGATAGTTCAATTAAAGTTTTTCCATTTTCCGCATTTTTTTTTTTTACTTTAAAAAATATTATATGATCCTTCGAGGCCCGCATCCCGATTATTTGCATCAACTATATCCCCCTCTCGTCCTTTCTGATCCAGACACATAAAACATCGGCGAACCGTCGATCATCATCACAATTATTATCCTTCCTCAAAGGAAAACAACTCCAGATGGAACTCATCGCAGTCATCGTCCTGTCGATGGTCGTCGCAGCCACAGTAAGTTAACAAAACATCCATATTTTCTATAAAGTAAACATTAGAGAGCTCAAATTTATTGTAATTTTCATTTACCAGTAATGCGGTATTTATTTTTACCAATTGCCGGATTGCCAGAAAATTATTGAGACATTAAATTTTACAAAAAACTGGAAAAATTCCGAAAAAAATCTAGGTATAATAATATGGTAATTACATTTCAAAACTGTACTTAATTTTTTAGTATAAAATTATCTCATATTGGTCTTGCAGAAATCACTTTAAATCTATATTTAAGTTGGCTCCAAAATGATGAAGCGGTGCTGACCTATTTAATGGGCAAAGTACTTAAATTGGATGATCAACAGGGTGTCAATTGAGTAAAACTAAAAAAAAAATTTAAATAAATTTTCCATGTAGCTTGTATTTGTGCGAGTTTAGGGCGGTTATTTTTATTAGTTTTTTCAAATTATTTTTTTTAAATTATGTATATTATGTACAAGCTAACAGTTTGTACGGTCAAATATGGGTAAAAGTAATGTACACATGTTTAAACGTCAAAACTTGGATGTGAATGTGTGCGTGAATGCTGGGTACCAACTTAAACTTATAACAGGATTTGTATGTATGCGTTTCACCACTTGGGAGGTTGGTACGAACATGGACGGTACATTACTTTTACCTAAATATGCTATTGTATAACATGTAAAAGTGAAGCTCGTTGAGACACAATTAAAAACTGACAAACATAACCTCCAAACTGTGCGAAATTTAATTTACACATGAATCACGTTAAGAATCTTAATTTAGGCAATCATAATGCATTTTTGATCACATCAAAATTAAAATTAGTTCATAAACAAATTTTAGTAGATTTACAGCTAAAAGTTAAAATTTTCGAGCCATTATTCAGATCACCTACCAGTAGCTCCCTAGCAAACATCCATCAATAACATTCGCTTATTTACACCATCAGGCGATGACCGCCACCCAAAAGGAGCTGATCAAAGCCAACTCGAACAAATGCATCGGAAAGACCGGCGTTGATGAAGCCCTCGTCCAGAAGGTGTTACGTGACAACGTCGACGTCCTCGACGACGCTTTTAACCATTACTTGTTCTGCACGATGAACAAGTCCGGCCTGATAAGTGATGACGGCGTCATCAACAAGGAGGCCCACCTGGCCAACATCGACAACGATGTTGTTAAGCAAATACATAGTAAAGCCATCGACGCCTGCCTCGTGGAAACTGGGGTCACCAAGGAAGAGAAAGCCTTCAATTTTTTCAAGTGTTATCGCAGTCAAAATTTCAAACTACCGAAAAATTGAGGTCTACGATGATTGTATTTAAGTATTTGCTCTCATTGGTCTTTTTAATGTCTATTTTTTTAATGTTTGTATCGCGAAATTGGTTCTGAAATGGTTTGGTTAATAGATGATTTTATGTATAGAATAAATAGAATATTCATTGAATCTAAATATATGTGTTTTTTTCAATAAAGCATGTTTGTAAATAAATTTAAATTAATTTCGTTTTATTTACTGGTTAATGATATGGAAAATCTTTTATTTTTCCATTAAGGGTCAGAAAAATGAGTTTATTGAATCAGATATGATTAATCAAAAAGATAAAAAACTAATTGGAAAAAATCTCGAGAAAACGTTAAAAGTTTAATTTATGCAAAAAAAAAACAATGGAAATATGTAAATGTACAATCTTTTGATGATAATCATTACAACGTTGGCTAAAAGTCAATTCAACATTATATAATAATTATCTCATGCTTGACATTGAATTTAATGTGCTCTGATAATACAATACAATCTATAATATTATACTAAACAGAAATTTTATTAACTTTTCATAAACGCTATTATGCAAGATAGTATCCAATTTGCTGTTTTAATATTTCATTTGGGGAATATAATATTATACGCTATGGCAAAAATCAAATCAAAGATCTAAATAAAAAAACTATAACAATAATTTTCATCCATCTAACTTGATATCAAATTCAGAAGACAAATGATATTGAATTTATCCAATCACAAATTCAAACATTCATATTGTGTTTATATTGAAATACAATTATATATTAGGATTCTAGGTTTTTAAGGATTCGGTTTTAAAACGCATTTTCAAATAAAAAAATATTTTTGACTATTTTTATTTAAATATTTGGAACCATCAATCTAAGTTTTTCCTTTAATCATTTTTTTCATTCCCTTTAAAAACACAAAAACATAACGTAATCGAAAAAAAAGTTATTTTCAACATGAAAAATAAGACGTTCTTCAATAGAAAAAAAATATACGATAATTCTTAATCTTTTTACCATATTATTATATGCTTGTTTATAATTAGATAATCTGTAATTTCTTATGTTCACAAATACATAGATTTAGACTCGATCAAATATTAATTAAAACCAACATTTATTCAATTTGAATATATAAGGATTCAACAATCAAAATCAATCATTGCACTCGATTTTTTTCTCCAATAAACATTTCGAATCTACCAAAATGAAACTCATCATCATCGTCGCCCTAGCAATGGTCGTCTCTGCCACGGTAAATCAAATATAATAATATTCATACTTCATCCAAATATTGTTACAAATCACATCATGAAATTTTGATTTCAGGCATTGACCGAAGAACAGAAGGCTAAGCTGAAGGAGCACTATTCCGTTTGCATGGCCGAATCTGGAGTCGAGAAAGAGCTAGTGATGAAAGCCAAAGCCGGAGATTATTCGGGAGTTAACGACCAACTGAAGAACTTCACATTCTGCACTTTTAAGAGAATCGGCATCATTTCCGAAGACGGAGCCATCCACAGGGAAGTCGCCATAGCTAAAGTTGAAGAAGGAAAACGCGAGATTGTCGGAAAAGCAGTGGACGCTTGCTCTGGACAAACTGGAACTACTTTAGCCGATAAAGCCTGGAACTTCTACGTGTGCTACCGCAAAGAACGCCCCGACATCGCAGTTTTGTAAATGCAATATGAAAATACAGATAATCAATTAATTTTATCGATTTACACAGTTATAATGCATAAAAAATAAACGAACATTTCAAAAAAGTATCGAAGAAGTTTCATTAAATTTAATCGATTTTTCATATAGTAAAATAGGGTTTTAAATTTATACAAAAGTGGGTTGGTTACAATTATTGGTATTTCGTCTATGTATTTTGTTGCTAATTGCGTTATTTTCAATGGAAAAATTTCCTAATCTCAAACATGCACCAAATAACAGAGAGTAGATAAATTTCAATCACGATTATACCTTCAGCTAAAATATTATATTTAAACATAAGAAATTAAGATGTCTGACATCTGACGACATTAGTTTGTAATTTTAGTGATAACAATACTATTCTGTGTTGATATGCATGTAGGGTTTAATTAAACATACAATGAAATGAATCGATAGTTATCAACTTTGCACACTACCTATATGTATAACTAAGGAATAGACAGTTATTCCTTAATTCATGTAAATACCTATAGAACATAAACTCTTTGTGACCAATAACTCACTTTTGTATAAAAATTTACGACGCTAACAAACCCATACCACACCATCCTATGTTTTTATTTTACCAAAAATTCACTGAATAGACCATTTTATTTTAAAAATAAAATTTAATATTCCAATGTCCCGGTTAACATACATAATGCTTAACATCTTGAAAACTGCAGAGGTTGCCAGTACTGTTGTGCGTCGTCAGCGACGTTTGCTGTCAGAATTATGGAGGCCGTTTCGTAGGCGTCGATTGGAATTACGTTATATCCTGTTATGGCGTAAATAGTTCCGATTTGAAAGTTTTTTTGACATAATGGACATCGCCAAGTCTTTATTCACGTCCCGTGATCACGAAGGATATGTCGGCAAAGAGGATCATCAGGTAATAAGTTGGTTTCAACAATATGGCACAATGTTATTTATTTTAAGTATTTAAACTGTGGTTAGTTATCGAAGTAGATATGTTTATCGTGATTGAAATGTTAAAACAGATCCATAAGGTTCTATGTTTAATCGTCACTTTGATTTTGTGATGCAATATGAAAGTGTCAGTAACAACTGGATTACACTTTTCCATGTAAATGTCGATTGATTTTCAATTAATGTAACGTTTATTGAAGGAAATAATTTTTTTTTAAATAAAGGAAATATTCAGATTATCCATATGTAATTCATAATGGCTTCTATTTAAATGTTTAAAATTTATAAATACGATTTTGGTCAGAATTTTTACCCCATTTATCAGAATTTATTTGACATTGGTCAGAATTTTGATCATGTTTCGATCAGAATATTTTGGTCAGAATTTCAATAAAAAATGATCAATATAATGATGAATTGTCAGAATAAAATAATAAATGGTCAGAATTTAATAACGAAACAGTCTGAATAGGTAAGGTTAGGGTTCTTAATATTATTCTGACAATTTAATATAAATTCTGACAAACCCATTTAAAATTCTGACCAAAAAATGGATAAAATTTGACAAATTTCAAATAAATTCTGATAAATGGAATAAAAATTCTGACTAAAATCGTATTTAAATTGTGGCCATTTAAATAGTAGCCAATTTTAATCATGTTTTGGTCAGAATAAATATTGAATGGTCAGAATTTTAACTGAGTTTGTCAGAATTTATATTAAATTGTCAATAATATTAAGAACCCTAACCTATTCTGACCATTTATTATTTTATTCTGATAATTCATCATTTTATTCTGACCGTTTTTGATTAAAATTCTGACTAAAACATGTTTAAAATTCTGACCGTTTAATTTTTCGCCATTCATTATCGGCATATTTGAACAATTTTTCTTTCACCGATGGAAATTTGTCTCTAAAATGGAAATAATTAATTGTTTTTATTAGAAAAAAATAAATGCAGCACTTACTGAAGATGACCCGGAAGATTTGCCCGAACTTACAAATGGCCTACAAATATCCGAAAAACTCCATCCAACTCCCGGGGGTCCGTTTTCTGCACTCACATCGAGCATGTGGCCAGAGAATCTCCTAGCTAAGCTAGAACAGCCTGAAACATTCGATCCTAATGATAATAAAGAGTGTCAATTTGATGAATTTGGTTTTCGAATAGAAGACGAAGAAGGATCTCAATCTTGTACTAACAAAGTAACCTTTGATATCGAAACAGAAGACGATCAACAAAGGTATTGTATTTTTTGGCTAGTTATAAATATTAATAAACATGTTTTCTATCTATAATTTATATATGGTTCATCTTATATTTAAATTATCATATGATGAAAAGCATTAGTTGCATTTTGTAATCTTTCCGTTGATTGTTTAACTTGATTTATAGTATAAATCATAAATTCGATTTAAATACCGTATATGAAGTTTGATTAAGTTGATTTTTGAACGATGAACTTTATTTTATTTGTAACAGGTTGCAATGGTTAGCTTTTATCGAATTTTCAAACAAGGAAATGGACTTATCGTCTGAAAGCACAGATGGGAAACTTCCACGAACAGAAAAACTGAGAAATATGGTCAAGCAAGGAATTCCTCATTCATTACGACCACAGATGTGGATGAGGTTATCCGGTAATATAATATAATATTATGCGTTTACTTTTTTCAATAGATTTGTCGATTATACTGATTGTTTTATAATTTATTTCCTCATAGGTGCTCTTCAGAAAAAGGTTCAATCCGACGTAACTTATAAAGATATCGAAAAAGCTTCTAGCGACGATGGCCTTATGACTTCTAAACAAATCGAAAAAGATTTAGTTCGAACTTTACCTAGTAACGCCTGTTTTTCTCACCTCAGCAGCACTGGAATACCTCGTTTACGAAGGGTGCTGCGTGGTTTGGCTTGGTTATATCCTGAAATAGGGTAATTTTTGTTTATAACCATAATTGAATATTGATATTAATTTTTTTATCACAATTTTTCGATATTTTTCAGATATTGTCAAGGGACTGGTATGATAGCTGCTTCTTTGTTATTGTTGATGGAAGAAGAAGACGCGTTTTGGATGATGGCGACTATAGTTGAAGATTTACTGCCTGCTTCGTATTATTCTTCAACGTTAATTGGTATTCAAGCCGACCAAAGAGTTTTAAGATCCGTTATCACGAATTATTTGCCTACAGTCGATCAAGTCTTATGCAATCATGATATTGAATTATCTTTGATTACTTTGCATTGGTTCCTTACGCTTTTTGCGAACGTAGTTAATATGAGACTTTTACTGCGAATATGGGATATGTTTTTCTTGGACGGATCTATTGTTTTGTTTCAAATTACATTGGCTATGTTAAAGATAAAGGTTATTTCAAATCAATTTTTATATTATTATGTAACATATATCGATAGCGAAGAAATAAAATTTTGATATTTGTCAATAGGAACCGAGTTTAACAGAATTATCAAACTCTGCTCAAATATTTAATGCATTATCCGATATGCCTGGAAGAATCACCGATGTTGAGGAGTTGATGAAGAAGGCGGATGAATTGGGAGAAGAGACTCTAACACAAGTGTTGATCGATACGCAAAGGAGAAGGCACTTAGCGTACCTTATGGCTGATCAAGGAGCTCTTTTAGGAGGCGATCCTGGTACTGCTGCCAATTTGCCGAAACAACAACTCGCGAGGTAAATTCTGAAGCGTTACGAGTTGTTTTTCAAATTACTAACGCTGTATATTTTCGAATGTTTCAGGCGACAGGTAAAAAAGAGCAAATCTATGATACAGATGCTTTTATTCGGTGATGAAACGTCGGAAGACGATATAAAGTGCAAAAATGTTAAGCAGACCGAAATATTAGTAGATTTGAGAGAAGCCATATTACAAGTGATTTCATTATACATGATTCATTTCCCGTTATTGTTCGAAACGGAATCAAATATATTTTTATTTTATAGGTAGCTCGACATTTTCTAACAGTCGAACCCCAACTCACAAATCAGGTTTCGCTCGTCGCCGATTATAATATGCAGAGCCACACCATTGATCATGACAATTTCATCAATGTATCGCGTAATAGGAAAAGACGTGCGAAAGCTCTATTAGGTCCGTTTATACATTTTTCAAATTCATTTTCGATCTAGCAAAATTTCACAAGTAATTTTTCAGATTTTGAAAGACACGACGATGACGAGCTCGGCTTTCGCAAAAATGACGTAATCACAATTTTATCGTATAGAGATGAGCATTGCTGGGTCGGTGAACTTAACGGACTCAGAGGATGGTTTCCTGCTAGATTTGTGCAATTGCTCGACGAGAGAAGTAAACGATATTGCACAGCTGGCGATGATGCAGTTTCGCAAAAAGTTACCCATTTAGTCAGAGGTACATTGGCGCCAGCGTTTCGGAAAGTTTTGCTGCATGGAATTAGAAGACCGAGTTTTTTGGGTAAGTATTTAAGCACGTATTTGAATTTGCGTCTTTTTTCCAGATGTTTTTTTAAATTTTACTTTTTTAAGGTGGCCCGTGTCATCCTTGGCTTTTTATAGAAGAAGCTGCATCTAGAGAAGTAGAAAAAGACTTTAATTCAGTATACAGTCGTCTCGTTTTGTGCAAAACATACAGATTAGACGAAGACGGAAAAGTGCTTACTCCAGAAGAAGTTAGTAATAATTCGCATTATGAAAAAAATCTTAATTTTCAACGTATTTTAAAATCAACTATTTTCAGTTATTATATAGGTGTGTTCAAGCTATTAATTTATCGCACGATAATGCACACGCACAAATGGACGTGAAATTACGATCTTTAGTCTGTCTTGGTCTGAACGAACAAGCTCTTCATCTTTGGTTAGAGGTTTTATGTTCTTGCGTCGACGTCGTTCAAAAATGGTACAAATTTTATCTTGTTATAATTCTAAACCTTATTTGTATATATTTAAAAAAAATTGCACATTTCAGGTACCATCCATGGTCGTTCTTAAACTCGCCCGGTTGGGTGCAAATCAAATGTGAGCTGCGTATATTATCACAATTTGCGTTCAACTTGAATCCCGATTGGGAATTACCGGTGAAGAAAGAAACTCAGAGTCAGCCACTCAAAGACGGTGTCCGTGATATGCTAGTCAAACATCATTTGTTTTCATGGGACTTATAATTTGTGGGTTTATGTGAAATTTTTGTTATAAAGAGTAATTTTGTGTGTAAAAACTAAGTTCGATGATATGAAAAGCACTTCCGTTTCTGATATGATCGTTCATAATTTGTTCACTGAAACTCACTCTCCGTTTAGTGGAAATATTTTTTTACCATGTTTAATACAGCAAAATAATTTTTTTTTTTCAAATATATGTTTATTCATCATCATCATCATTGTCGACCCTTTTTTTGTGCCCACTGCAGGACTAGGTCTCCCCATCAAATATTGGGGGTTT
>JAOXNN020000055.1:7611664-7641282 GCA_028571205.2 Hydropsyche betteni | reverse complement strand
AATTGCTAGAATCTGATGACCTTAATGTCCCAAACGAAGAAGTGGTTTTTGATAGTGTTAAACGCTGGTTAGACTTCCATAATTTAAATCCCCATACCCATTTAAAATCACTATTAAGAGTAGTGAGACTTTCGCTTCTTCCAATCAAGGTTGTGAATAATAACTTAACGTACGCAGATTCGATTAATATTATATTTACTAATAATATATTAATTTTGGTTTCCAGTATTTATTCGATGTTGTAGAACCATATGTATATCCGGTTTTGGACTGTAGAAATACATTTATAGATGTATTGCGGCATCATATATTTGGTGAAAATAAAATAAAAGAAAAAGTTCGAAAACATCAAAAAATATCTCCAGAAGATATCAAATTGAATTTAAATTCTGAAACAATCCCGGAGTCTACTGAAAACAGTTCAAAAGAATCATTAACTGGTAGTGACGATTTAAATGTAAGTACCGAAAACGAATTCCTAATTCAAAAAGATTTAATTTTTATATATTTCTATGATATAACATATTTTCAGACGGCAAAAAAACCCACCCGAAATCCTGATTTACCTGAAAAACTAGTACCAAAAACAGAAAATAATTCTGGCGATCGGTATGTAATCATAACATCAAAAACGTTGCTATTTTTTACGATATAAAATTACATCCTATTATCTTTTAGAACAACAAATGATTCAAAAATTGAAAATAAGTCTTCCAACAAATTAGTATTTTTAGGAAGTTGGTTCATGAATGTAAATACGGTTAAATAAAAAATATATTCTTCAAAACTATATCAATATAATATAAAACTAAAATTTCAGACAGGAAGCGTAATTGAAACGTTTGATGCTATAGAGATGAAATGGAAGAGATTAAAAGATTTACCTATCCGAAAAAAACAATACAATGTGAATATTATCGATAACAAATTGTTGATAATAGGGGGTGATGTTGAAAAACCGGTTGACACCGTATGCTTTTATTTTTATTTTGTCAATAAGATAATTAAGAATATAATCCAATTTTAATGAAAAATTTCAAGGTTGATGCCATTGATTTATCATCTGGGAAAATGATGACACTTCCTCCACTCAAAGAAGCACGTTCATATGCACCCAGCGTTGTTGTTCAAGAAGGAAATAAAGAAGTCTTGTATCTCTTCGGTGGATCGGGCAATAATTGTTTGTTGGCATCAGTTGAAATGTTCGTTATTACTTGCAATATAAAATACCATGTAAAAAAGGACATTTTATAAATAACATTCATTACAGATGGGATCCTGCAGCCAACAAATGGACCGAAGGTATTCCGATGACTAAAAAACGTACTGGCCATGGTGTTGCATATTTGAAAGGAAAAATTTATTCTGTTGGTGGAAGGGAATATATTCCATATTTAAATACTGTAGAAGCTTTCGACATAAAAAATAAAATATGGACAACAAAAGCTCCAATGAAAAATATTAACTCGAATTTTGCAGTGAGTATTCAATTATAACCAACATTTGCAAATTGTTCGAATATTTTTATAGATTTTTTCTAAATTTTATTTATATTTTCCAATTATAGATCACAACTTTTAAAGATCACATATACGTTGTTGGCGGATTGAGAAAATTGGGAGCCCCGATAAGTGTTGTCGAACGTTACAATCCACTCAACGATTCATGGACAACATTGGCCAATATTAAGTCGCACAGAGGCGTCGGTGTTTGTTCTTTTGGAAACAGGATGATTTGTGCAGGTCAATTGAGTGATATTGTTCTGTTGTTTATGTGCATTTACCATTTTAATTATTCATGTATTTTAATACAACTAACAGGAGGATCTTTAAACGTCGTTCAAGAATATGACGATGAGAAAGATGAATGGGTTTCATTGCCACCGATGAACGTGGCTCGATGTGGTTTCCTCCTCGAATTGCCAGAAGGTGCAAAATTAGAAAATTGATCGGATGTGGACATGAATGAAGTCGAAAAAATATATTAATTTTTTTCTCTTAATTGTACTGTTTTTAAATATTCTAATTGAATAAAATTATCTCTTCAGTTTGTTTTCGTTTTAATGAAGATAATCAGAATGACAACTATATTATTAAATCAATCTACAAAAGTATACTTTAAGTAATTCTCTCGTAACTGTATTGTTTTTCAAGAATAAAAATTAAATCATCTTATTTTCAAATTATTGTGAATACGTAAATTTGTTGAAAGAGTTCATCGTTTGACTGTTTTATGATACAATTTCTAATTAATATTGAATAGTGAAAAAATTGAGACCGATAAATCAATCAATAATATAATAATAGATGTCAAAAAAAATATTTAGTGGTTGGATCTTCAATTAAATAAAAAAATATTATTATATCCTTATTTGCCATAGAACAGCGATTTTGCGTTTATCAAAAGGAAGTTCTGGTATTTTTCACCACATAAAGGAAATGTGATTTTCCATGAGATGGATAAAAGTAAACCACGATATCGTACAATTTAAAATAAATTCTCTATTGAAAAATCAAGTTAAATTTGCATACTTACTATTTTATGTTATTTTATCCGATATAATTGCTTTAGTACTTTTTTCTAAATTTCAGTAAAGTAACTATACAATATTATGTATTAAATCAACTTCCTATGAGTAAGTCGAAAATATAATCGTACACTCATTTCAAAATAAAGTATTGAACCATTACACACACGCATTTGAACAAGTAAATATCGTTATAAAATATTTTAAAATACTTATTTGCACATTCAATACATAATATAATGAAATAATCAATTCTCCCAACTTGTTGCTCCATTGCAATAGGTTAAACCACAACTCGCCTGATAAAATTTATCAATTTATTTCATATAATATATAAAGGTACAGTACCGTTTGTGTCAACAGTGTTAATAGAAGATTGAGAAAATTAATATTTTCTTTAAACTTAAGTGAAAGATGTCGGGGAATGAAAATAATGCTGAAAATTTTTGGTTGGACTCATTATTTGAAAATAGATCTACAAATCCAACAAAATACAATGAAGGTTTGGCATATGTGAGACAAAATTTTATGAAGGTAATCATTTTAATAATTTAAGTATTATTTTCTAGTTTTAAAATATGTACACAAATATATTGTGAATACTAATTTCAGTTCTACCCCAATGATTTATTTTTGGAACTGGATCTTGAAACATTTTGCAAATTGTTAGAATCTGACGATCTTAATGTCCCAAACGAAGAAGTGGTTTTTGATAGTGTTCGCCGGTGGATAAAGTTCAACAATTTGGATCCCAACACATATTTGATCAAAGTATTAGGAGTAGTGAGACTTTCTCTACTTCCAACCGAGGTTGTGAAGAAAATTATAAAGTACGTGGATTCAAAAAATATTTATTAATAATTTATCAATTTCGGATTTTAGTATTTACTTAATGAAGTAGAACCATATATATATCCGATTCTGAACTGTAGAGATGCATTTTTGGATGTATTACGTTATCACTTACTCGTTCAAAATAAAATAAACATCACTGTACGAAAATATCAAAAAATATCTACAGGAAAAACACAACCAAAACCAAACCAAATAAATTTGGATTGTAAAACAACTCAATCAAAAAAAAATGTCAACACGTTGTCTCCAAGACCCGGTCCAAAATTATTATCAATTGGTAGCGATGATTTAAATGTAAGTACAGAAAACAATTTTCAGATTCAAAATGTTTTTTTTTTTTTACTAATATATAATGTTTTAAGACTGCAAACATGATTGAAGTTTTCAACGAAAGTGAAAATCAATGGATAAATCCAATAAACCTGACGATAAATAGAAGAAATTATTCCGTAGCTTTGATTGACAATAAAGTGATGTTGATTGGTGGAACTCAATCTAATAACAAAGATAATGAACCTCTTAACATTGTGAGTTTTCAGATTTTGCTAATATTAAAAGAAAAATAATGATTAATGAATAAAATTGTATTTAGGTGCAATCTTTGGATTTGTCAACTGGGATTTTATCAACGGAAGCATCTTTGAACGATAACCGTCAATATGCGGCTGCGGTCGTCATTGGCAAAGGGAAATCATCTGTCCTCTACGTGTTGGGAGGTTTGGGAAAAGAAAAAGCTTTAGATTCAGTTGAAAGGTTAATAAGCTTATTACATATATTTGTTTATTGGGATAACTTAGATTCTATATTTTTTTATTATTTTTTTAGATGGGATCCTATATCTCGGATATGGACTCGGGCGCAATCTATGCCTAGCAAAAGAGCGGGTTTAGCAGCAGCGTTTTTAAACGATAAAATTCATGTCCTCGGTGGTAGAAATGGTTCCCTTTATATGAATACAATGGAGGCATATAGTCTGGATGATGAAGAATGGGAGACAAAGGCTTCCATGAACGAAGCAAAAGCCCACTTCTGCGTAAGAATACGATAAATCTGTCTATATTTAAACAATGATTTGAATATTTCTTAATTATTTTCAGGCTGCCGTTTTCAAAGGATTTTTATACGCTGTTGCTGGAAGTAAAGGATTAAATTCGCATGTAAATAGTGTTGAAAAATATGATCCTTATGACGATTCGTGGGTATCGATTGCCAATGTACTAGCTGTAGGTAACGTGGGAATTTCTTCGTTAGGAAATAGATTAATATGTGCAGGTTAAACTCTACATTATGCATGTAAATATAAATAAAAATGATTTGTGACAAAGAATAATTCCGTCATTTTGCGTTTCAGGTGGGAAAGATTCGAAAAGTGTTCTTGAATATAACGAAAAGAATGATAAATGGTCAAAGTTAGACGATTTGAAAGTACCACGTGCCGGATATCTATTAGAACTCCCAAAAAAAATGAACAATCTTAGTTTTGACTGGTAGATTATGAATAAATATTATATAACTTTTGTAAAATTTCTTTTTACCAAAAGTATTTTTTCTCTCTATTTCATTAGGGCCGTTGAAATAATATCGCATAAGCTTCTTTCCATAGGAAACCATGAATCTGATGTAAATATGTTAAATTTACTACAAAACATTTTCCAGAATATAACATTTCACATAAAAATTGAAATTTCTAGAAAGCTTTCAAATTAGAAGTGTATGATGACACGGAACAACAATGGACTCGATTGAACGACATCAACATAGACAAAATAAATTATAGCGTGGCTTACGTCGGCGAAAACGTGTTGTTGATTGGAGGTAGTTCAGCTGATGAAAAATTTCAATTCAATTCAGTAAGTTGAAACTCTTACAAATTAATTTATTTGTAAAATTCGAAAAAATCTTTGAATATTCAAATAATTTTAGGTTGAATCGTTAAACTTACGGACAGGAAAAATTTCACAAATTGCACCCTTGAATGTACGACGACAACATTCTACAGCGGTTGTTGTAAATCAGAAAAAATTAACATTCATTTATGTTTTCGGAGGAATGGGAAATGGAAAATTGCTTAAATCAGTAGAAAGGTAATTGATTAATTTTTCGATTGAATATAAACATAATATCATGCCACCGTTTTTTTTAACAGATGGGATTCTTCGTCTCGTGTTTGGGTTTTCTTGTCTCCTATGGCGGTGGCTTGTAGAGGCCATGGTTCAGTATTGTTACAAAATGAAATTTATGTCATTGGTGGGAGTATAGAAAACATTTATAACACAACTGTTTCAACTGTGAATGTTTACAATATTGAAAATGATCTTTGGACATCAAAAGCGTCCATGAACAACGCAAAAGCTTTTTTCGGAGTATGATATTTTTATTAATCCTTATTCTTTTGATCGATGGGACAAAAATCATTCGAGATTAAAATATTGCGATACATATAGTATTTTTACAACTATTTAACTATTAATACAGACAATTAATGAAATTTTAATATTCAACAGATAACAACATTCAAAAATTTTATCTATGTGGCTGGTGGAAATGGAGATCATGGGATTCCGGTTAATACTGTGGAGCGTTATGATCCTGAGCGAAATATTTGGGACACTATTGCAAACATTTCATCCACAGGTTTTGTAGGAATTTCCAGCTTAGGAAATAAGCTAATTTGTGCAGGTAATATTATATAATATCAAATTATCACGAGTTGTAGCAATTTATATCGATTCAATTTAATTCAATTCAATTAGGAGGAAAATCATCGAATGTCGTTGAGGAATATGACGAAACAAAAAATCAATGGCATAAATTAAGCTCGTTGAATGTTCAAAGTTCTGTTTTTCTTATAGAGCTGAAGCCCGATGTAGAAAAAAATTGGTTTAACTGGTATGTAATCTGATATAATTTATCAAATATGTTTTTTATTCAGGTTAAATGAATTTTATATAATTTATAAATGCAAAACTCTGTTTAGGAAACCTGTTCAAAAATCACCCAAGAAATTAGTTTACTTAGGAAGTTGGAGTCTAGAGGTAAAGATATTTTAACTATCGAATCTTCAATAATATACACATGTATTTTCAAAAAAAAAAAATTTCAGTCGGGAAATATTATCGAAACGTTTGACGTCGAAGAAAAAAGATGGAAAAGATTGAAAGATTTGACTTTGCACAGACACGAATACGGCGTGAACATTGTCAATAATAAATTGCTGATTATAGGAGGTTCTGATGGAAAACAAAGGGTCAATATGGTAAGGTTTGTTTATTATTTATGAAGTAAATTATACAAAGTAAATATTTATTCGAAAAATTCTAGGTTAACGCCATCGATTTATCGACTGGAACTATGACATCACTTCCACCATTAAAAGTAGCACGTTCATACCCACCATCGGTTGTTGTAAAAGAAGGAAATAAAGAGGTCTTGTATGTCGTTGGTGGATGGGGCAATGGCAATTTATTGGCATCAGTTGAAAAGTTTGTGGATAATTACATCTTGGAATATCTGAAACGTAGCGACAATTTTTCATATAATAAATTGCAGATGGGATCCAATAAGCAATGAATGGACTGAAGGCACTCCAATGACCAGCAAACGTGTGGGCCATGGTGTTGTATGTTTGCGTGATACAATATATTCTCTTGGTGGAAGGATAGAGAGTCCATATCTAAATACTGTAGAAGCATTTCATATTAAGGGTGAAGTTTGGGAATCGAAGGGTTCAATGAGAAACACAAATGCATATTTCGGGGTAAGAGCCGAATAGTTAATTTTAAATAGTTACATCGAAGTTTAATACACATATTCACGTGTATTTAATTACAGATCACAACTTTTAAAGATTACATATATATTGTCGGTGGTTTAAGACAATATGGAGAACCAATAAATATTTTCGAACGTTATGACACGATTGAAAATACTTGGACAACTTTGGCTAATATTATGTCTAGCGAAGGCGTAGGTCTTTGTTCCGTAGCAAACAGGTTAATTTGTGCAGGTAGATTAAATGACTTTATATTATTTGTACCTTTGTGGTTTTTTTTGTATTAATATTTTTCAAAATATCAACAGGAGGAACTATAGACACTGTTCAAGAATATGATATCTTAAAAGATCAATGGATTTCACTACCAGCCATACACGTAGCTCGTAGTGGTTTCCTTCTTGAATTGCCAGAGAATGCGAAACTGGAAAACTAATTGGATAAAAAGCAGAAAAAATAATAATAATGGATTCATTTTAAGTTTTTACATTTATTTTAAATAACATTGTTTTTAAATATTTAATAAAGTCAAATTTACTATTCAATATATTTTTTCGTTAACAATTTTTGTTTTACATATAGACGTATTATATTTCATGCCCAAAAGGTTATCAACACAAAAATTCGCATAGTGTAAAATAATGAAATATTATATTTCATCATCAAAGATTCACGATTTTATAATTTTTATTTATTTAAAAAAAAAACATGACATAAAATCGAATGATTGAAGTAGTCAGATTAAATATATGAAATATTTTAACAATCCTATTTATACAAAGTTTTATATTGAATGCATTATAAAATATATCATTATAAGGCTTTTTTTATATTAAAACCTTGCATCGAATATTTTAGTTTTATTTCTATCTTTTGCTCAATTACTTACTTAGTGGAATTTGGAAGAAAATATGAGTCACAATCAACGCATTTTGTTTAAAATTAATGAATTCAACCATTCCTCCTCGAATTAACAGAAGGTGTAAAACTGAAAAAGTAATCGGATGTGGACAAGAATGAAATCGCGAAAATATATTATTTCTTTTATCATAATTGTAATGCTTTCAAATATTCTAATTGAAAAAACTAATCTTTTAAGTTCGATTTCTTTTAATAAAGAAAATCAGAATGACAGAATTAAATCCACTAAAGTTAACTTGAAGTATTATAATTCACTCACGAGCATATTATTTTTCATAAACAAAATAAAATCACTTTATTTTCAAATTGTTATAGATATCTGAAACTATTAACAAAGCTATAATGTTTTGTTAGACTTTTTTATAATAGGATTTCTAATTGATATTATGACAAAAATTTAAATCGATAAATCAATCTAGATATAAAATTTTATTCACCGATTGGATTTTCAATTAAATAAAAAACAGTGCGCTGATTGCGTTTTAGGATAGAAATTTTTCGTTTATCGAACGGAAGTTCTGATATTTTTCACCACAGTAATAATGGAAATGTGACTTCTAAGAAGCTGATAGAAGTAAACCACGATATCCTACAATTTGAAGTAACTTCACTATTGAAAAACCAAATAAAATTTGCATGCTCATTTTTTATATATTCTTTTTAGAAATCTTTTTTTTTATTTTTCAGCAAAAGTAAATCGATAATATTATGTATTAATGATTGTCAACTCGATAACTCCCTATGGATAATAATCAAAAAATATGACAATCGTGGACCAATTGAAAAAGTAAAGTATACATAAATTGCATTATTTCACGATAAACGTCTAAATATCGTTATAAAATATTTTAAAATACTTATTTGCACGTTCAATCTATAATATAATAAAATAATCAATTCTCCCAACTTGTTGCTCCGTTGCAACAGGTTAAACCACAACTCGCCTGATAAAATTTATCAATTTATTTCATGTATTATAACTGAAGGAACAATGGCATTCGTATCAACAGTGTTAATAGAAGATTTCGAGAATTCAAATATTCTATAAACATAAGTGAACGATGTCGGGAAATGAAAATCAAACTGAAAGTTCCTGGTTGGACTCATTATTTGAAAATAGATTTTCAAATCCGACAAAATACAATCAGACTTTGGTATATGTGCGACAAAATTTTATGAAGGTAATGATTTTAATTATTACAATATTATTTTTAAGTTTTGAAATACATGTATGTACATATATGGATTCAATTTTTAAATTCAAAAGGTTTCATTTATTTTGTGAATATATTATAAATACACTGATTTCAGTTCTACCCCAATGATTTATTTTTGGAACTGGATCTTGAAACATTCTGCAAATTGTTAGAATCTGACGATCTTAATGTCCCAAACGAAGAAGTGGTTTTTGATAGTGTCCGCCGGTGGATAAAGTTCAATAATTTGGATCCCAACACATATTTGATCAAAGTATTAGAAGTAGTGAGACTTTCCCTACTTCCAACCGAGGTTGTCAAGAAAATTATAAAGTACGTGGATTCAAAAAATATTTATTAATAATTTATCAATTTCGGATTTTAGTATTTACTCAAGGAAGTAGAACCATATATATATCCGATTCTGAACTGTAGAGGTGCATTTTTGGATGTATTACGTTATCACTTACTCGATCAAAATAAAATAAACATCCCTGTTCGAAAATATCAAAAAAATAATGCAGGAAGAACGCAAACAAAACCAAACCAAATAAATTTGGATTGTAAAACAACTCAATTAAAAAACGATGTCAACCCATTGTCTCCAAAACCCGGTCCGAAATTATTATCAATTGGTAGCGATGATTTAAATGTAAGTATAGAAAACAATTTTCAGATTCAAAATGTTTTTTTTTACTAATATATAATGTTTTCAGACTGCAAACGTGATTGAAGTTTTCAACGAAAGTGAAAATCGATGGATAAATCCGAAAAACCTGACGTTAAATAGAAGAAATTATTCCGTAGCTTTGATTGACAATAAAGTGATGTTGATTGGTGGAACTCAATCTAATAACCAAGATAATGAACCTCTTAATAAGGTAAGTTTTCGCATTTTGCTAGTATGAAAAAAAGTTAAATATTGGATAAAATTGTATTAAGGTTCAATCTTTGGATTTGTCGACTGGAATATTATCAACGGAAACATCTTTAAACGATGACCGTCAATATGCAGCCGTAGTAGTTATTGGCGAAGGGAAAGGATCTTTCCTCTACGTGTTGGGAGGATGGGGAAAAGAAAATACTTTAGATTCAGTTGAAAGGTCGAAATCCTCATTATATAAATTTGTTTAATGAAATAACAAAGATATCATTGTTTTTATTGATTTAGATGGGATCCCATGTCTCAGATATGGGTTCGCTTGCAACCTATGTCTAGCAAAAGAGCGGGCTTAGCAGCAGCTTTTTTAAATAACAAAATTTATGTCCTCGGTGGTAGGGACGAATCTTTTTACATGAACACGATGGAGGCATATAGTTTGGATGACGGAGAATGGAAGACAAAGGCTTCTATGAAGGAAGCAAAAGCCCACTTTTGCGTAAGTATACGGAAAATCTTTTTATTATAATTTAACAATGACTCGAATATTTCCTAATAACTTGCAGGTTGCTGTTTTCAAAGAATTTATGTATGCTGTTGCTGGAAGTAAAGGATTGAATTTACATGTAAACAGTGTTGAAAAATACAATCCTTATGACGATTCGTGGGTAACGATTGCCAATATAATAGCGATAGGCAACGTGGGAATTTCTTCTATAGGAAATAGATTGATATGTGCAGGTTTTACTTTACATTATATGTATACGTAAGTGTAAGTGAAAATAATTTATAACAAAAAATAATTTCGTCATTTTGCATTTCAGGTGGAAAAGATTCAAAGAGTGTACTCGAATATGACGAAAATAATGATAAATGGTCGAAGTTAGACGATCTGCATGTGCCACGTGCCGGATATCTATTAGAACTCCCGAGAAAATTGAATAACCTTGAATTTGTCTGGTGGAAAAATAAATAAATATTGTTTTTCTTTTTAAATTTTTTGTTAACTTAATGTAACTTATTTTTTTATTTTTTATTTAGGAATTTTCAAAATATATCTCACAAGCTTCTTTTCATAGAAAATCAAGAATTCAATGTTAATACAATATTCCATTTTTACTAACAATTATTATTTATAATATTATATATTATATATCTCACATAAAAACAATTGCAGACAGCTCCTTTATTAGAAGTGTATGATGACAGAGAGGATCAATGGACTCAATTGAATGACATCAACATCAAAAAAATAAATTTTAGTGTGGCTTATGTAAATGAAAACGTATTGTTGATTGGAGGTGCTTCAGTTGATACAAACCAGGAATTCAATTCAGTAAATGGAATTTATTATACATTTTATTATTAATTCAAAGCTTGAAAAATCTTCAAATATATTATATAATTTATTTTAGGTGGAATCTTTGAACTTACGGACAGGAAAAATTTCACAAATTGCACCTTTAAATAACGGCCGACAGAATTCAACAGCAGTAGTTCTTGAACTGGAAAAAATTACATGTGTTTTTGTTCTCGGTGGAATATGGAAGGAAAAACAGTTGGAATCAGTGGAAAGGTGAATAATTATCATTATAGTTCAAATATTTTAATATAATATATCTTCATGTTTTGCTTTATAGATGGGATTCTATGAGTCGTACATGGGTTTTTATGACACCAATGACGATTGCTCGTTTAGGCCACGGTGCAGTATTGTTCCAGGATAAAATATATGTTATTGGTGGAATAATAGAAAACAGATATCAAAAAAGTGTGGAAGCTTACGACATTGAAAATGATCGTTGGATACCAAAAGCACCGATGAATAACATTAATGCTTATTTTGGAGTAAAATAAATCATCTTATTAATTAGATTTTCATAAATATTATTATTTTGTGTTTTTTTTTACTCTTATTCGAAATCTAAATTCCAACAGGTAACAACATTTAAAAATTTCATATACATTGTTGGTGGCAATAGAGATTCTCTAACTCCAGTTAACACTGTGGAACGTTATGATCCTGTGCAAAATTCTTGGACCGTGTTGGCAAATATTTCATCGACAGGTTTTGTAGGACTTTCTGGTTTAGGAAATAAGCTTACATGTGCAGGTAACAAAGTACTAAATCACTACGAGTTTATTGAACATTTACTGACTTGATTCAAACAGGTGGAAGATCGTCAAATATCGTCGAAGAATATGATGAAACAAATAACCAGTGGCGTAAATTAAATTCATTGAGTACGAAGAGTTCTGGTTTCCTTATAGAACTACGACCAGATGTAGAAAATGATTGGTTCAGTTGGTAGGTGGTAAAGATAGTAAATATTATATTTATCTTTTGGTAACATGAATTTGTTTTATAATAATTTTTTTAGGAATATTCCAAGACCTTCGAGGAAGTTGGTATATTTAGGAAGTTGGGATATGGAGGTGAAAAAAGTTATTTTTTTAAATTATTCCATACTATTATTATATGTATATAATGATGAGCTTAAATTTCAGTCAGGAAATAATATCGAAACATTTGATCGTACTGAAAATAAATGGACAAAACTGAAAAATTTATCCATCAACAAAATTAATTATACTGTTAACATTATCGACAATAAGCTGTTAATCATAGGGGGATCTGATTATAATATGAAATACAATACAGTATGCTTTTTCTTCAAAAAATGTTAATAAAATAATTTACCTCAAACGATCATTTAACCAAACAATCCTAGGTTAGTGCTATCGATTTATCGTCTGGAATTATGAAATCACTTCCACCATTAAAAGAAGCGCGTGAATATGGATCAACCGTTGTCGTGGAAGAAGGAAATAAAGAGATCTTGTATGTTTTGGGAGGTTGGGGCGTGAATGATTTGATAGCATCAGTTGAAATGTTTGTAGATATTTTTATTTCAAAATATCAGAAATATAATACATTTGCTCAAATTTGAAATAATATTTTCATTACAGATGGGATCCAACGACTAACGAATGGACTGAAGGAGTTCCGATGACTTCCAAACGTACAGGCCATGGAGTTGTGTTCTTGCATGGAAATATTTATGCAATTGGTGGAAGAATAGGAGCTTCATATTTAAACATTGTAGAATCTTTCAATATCAAAGGTAACTTTTGGGAAACAAAGGCTTCAATGAAAAATCCAAATGGATATTTCGGGGCAAGTATTCAACTGTTGATTTTAATAAACTTAATCATGCAATAATTTTTTTTTTAACGATTGCATTATGGCGGACGACTGTGCAAATTAATAAGATTTTTAATTATAGATCGCCACTTTCAAAGATCACATATACGTTGTTGGCGGTGCAAGACAATATGGTGAACCATTAAGCACTGTCGAACGTTATGATCCATTTGAAAACTCTTGGACGACTTTGGCAAATATTATTTCAAGCGAAAACGTCGGTCTTTGTGCCACAGGGAACAGATTGATTTATGCAGGTAAATCAAGTGATTTTTTAATACGTACACAATCAATCTATTCATTATTTACGTATATTTCAATATAACCATCAGGAGGAGCCAAAAATAATGTTCAAGAATATGACGAGGGGAAAAATGAATGGATTTCATTAGCATCCATGCACGTGGCTCGTCATGGTTTCCTCCTTGAATTGCCGGAAAATGCGGTAGTATCGATTTGATTGAATATGGATGGGAAGGAAATGAAAATTTGACCGGATATGTTTTTGTTATAGCCTTAACTTATGTTCGAATTTCGTTTTGAAATATTAATAAATTTCTATTTTATTCAGCATAATTTTGTGTTTTAATTTTGATGAATTAATTTTAAATAAGTATGATACATATTCACTTTTAGAAAATCATTTAACATTTATAGTTACATATCCCCTATATGTAATAGCGGATTTCTGTGTGTATCCGACTGTGGATCTGTTCGAATGACGCTCGTTAAAATTTCGAGTTAAAAAGTCTCCGTTGGGATTTGAACCGGGTCTGTCCCGTTTGATAAGTTGGTAAGTTATAAAATATTTTTTCATAGATATATTTGATTTTTATTTTATTACGTCATAATATGGTTATAAATTCACAGCCGACGTTATTAACATCGGGCCTATATATGTACTAGTTATTATATATTTCACGATTGCTAACTAATTGAATGTATTCACTGATCTTTTACGATAAGCAATAATAAAATGCAGTTCATAAACAGATAATATTTCATACTGATATCTTGTGACCATTTAGCAAAGATTGAGATTTAGTGTTCAAACTTTTTCAAATTTACCTTACTTTAAACAAAATACAAATTGTTACTGAAAGCAAATAAGATATCATGTCCTTCAATTCGAAAAAAAGTATAAATTCAGTCAAGATACATCCTGAAAATTAAAATTTGCATTATTAAGGCAATGTTAAATAAATAGTAGGATTGGTGCAATTTTAGCCTAAAGGCAACATTGAGCCGTAGTGCGGAAACTTCTCTGTCCCCCACACCGGCATGTTGCTGAAAAATCTACTTTGCAATTGTATACATATAGCAATACAATTATTTTATATTCCAATAATGTTTAATGGTTTTCAATTTAAGTGTGAGATAATTCCATTTTATCATTACACGTTGTATTAGTCATTTAAAATTGATATTTTTTTATTCATATTATGTAAATAAGCAGTAATATTAATAAAAAAACGGTTCTCACTTTAAAATAAAGTAATCTTCATCAGTATAATATTTTATAAAAAATAATTAAAGTATGGTCATAAAACAAGTTTTCATATTATATATTATAACCTTATTTTTTGTGCTGCAAGTGTCAAGTGAAATGTCAAACTCACATTTTCATCAATAATTATAAACAGTATTTAATTTATGCGTAAAAATGCAAAATACTTCTAGAAGGGTCGTCGTGACAGGCCTCGGGGTAGTTTGTCCATTAGGTGTCACAACAAATGTCGTTTGGGAAAATATTCTGAAAGGAGCTTGCGGAATCAGAAAGTTGACAGATCCAAAGTACAACAGCCTCCCTTCTCGCATTGCGGCCACTATTCCACGTGGAAAAGAACCTGGCCAATTGGACATAGAATCACACATAAGCAAAAGCAATTTGAAAACTATGGCACCGGCGACCACGCTAGCGATGATAGCAGCCGAAGAAGCTTTGACCGATGCAAGCTGGAAACCAGAAGATCAAACGTCCAAAGATAAAACTGGGGTCACTTTAGGTATGGGAATGATTGATCTTGTTGACGTCTACGACACAAATGACCTTTTACAAAAGTCATACAATAAAGTGAACCCTTATTTCGTTCCGAGAATATTGACCAATATGGCTGCGGGGCTTATCAGTATCAAATACGGTTTCCGTGGTCCTAATCATTCTGTATCGACTGCTTGCGCTACAGGCGCTCATTCTATCGGAGACGGATTTAGATTCATCAAATACAATAATGCCGACGTAATGATTTGTGGAGGAACCGAGTCTTGTATTAATCCGTTATCTATGGCAGGTTTTAGCAGACTGCGAGCATTGAGCACTTCATATAATGATAAACCTACAGAAGCTTCACGACCTTTCGATAAATTAAGAGAAGGTTTTGTAATGGGAGAAGGTGCAGCAATACTGATTTTAGAAGAACTGAAACATGCAGAGAATAGAAACGCTAAAATATACGCCGAAATCTTAGGCTATGGTCTTTCAGGTGATGCATCACACATAACGGCTCCGAGAGAAGACGGCACCGGTGCTATTCTTTCAATGTCAAGAGCGTTGAGTGAAGCCAATATTGAGCCTTCTAATGTAGGTCTTATAAATGCACATGCTACATCCACACCAGTCGGAGACGCGATAGAAGCACGTGCAATTTCTTCTTTGTTCGAAGAAAATAAGGATATTATGGTCACATCGACAAAAGGTGCTCACGGGCACTTGTTAGGAGCAGCAGGGAGTTTAGAAATGTTATTGACTATATTATCGTGCAATCAAGGAGTTGTGCCTCCTACGATCAACCTAAAAGATACATCTGATATGATGCCTTTGAATTTTGTCGCAAATGTGAAACAATTGTGGAAATCGTCCAATAGAAGAGTGGCTCTGAAAAATTCTTTTGGATTTGGAGGAACTAATGCAACTTTATGTGTTGGTGAGATGTGAATTATATTTCTGAATAGTAAAAAGTATCTTTAATAAATTATTTTTAATTAAAAATCTTTCGCATTGTTTTGGTATAAATTACTTAACTTCTTGATTTTCTTATTATAACGAGGAAATTAAACGAACTTGTCACTGTATTATATAAGATATATATTAACCAATTCGATACAAATATGAAAACTGGAGAATATGCAATATGTAACAGTTTAAAGATTTTGGAAATCGCACCAGTAACATATCTATAAACCTTAAAATTTTTGAAATATAATTAAGTGTAAAATTATAAAAATTGTAATAAACAAAAAAAAGACAAAAAACTATATTACTGAAGCTTTTGAGCACAGTAAAGCTACCTGATGCAATATTTACAATATTGCCACAGGTCGAACTATCTTAAAAATTTGAATTGTTTAAACATATATTTGGTCAGATAATAACCAAAACTATTCATGCTATAACGACAGTAGGTCAACAAGTAATTTTCACCCCGAAGAGTGCTACGGTTTATATAAGTAATATTATAACAGCAAAAAGTTTCCTGAAGTATCTAAGCTATGTTTTGCGGAGCGCACAATTTTGCAAATTTGTTCCGTAAAATTCTGCGTAGTTCCTCTCTTTTTTCTGTTATGTTGTGCCTTGATTTAAATTCCATGACTTCTTCAATTGGTATATAGCTTTCATCGTTACAATCTTCATCTACAGAATTTTCCTAAAAATAATATAAACGTGTTAAATAATGCATTATGATCGGTCAATTAAAAAATATATAGGAAAAGTTGAAATCCTCACCAATAGCATTTCTTGAAGTGAAAGTGTGAAGCCGGAATCAAAGGGTTTTTCAGATTTGGAACATGTCATGTTAACTGTATTTTGATTATCGATAGAACAATCACCCCGGTCGTGGTTACAGAATCCTTCGGAACACGCTACGTCGGAACCTTCGGGGGAACTCGGTAAACTTGAAGAGCCAGAAATCGTATCACAGAAGCCATTATTATATTCGGAAGAATAACCACAGTCTTGAGAATGTTCACTAGATGACCAATTACCATTAACCAGTCTTTTGGAAATGTGTTTAGATTTATCAGTCGAAAGAGTTTGTACTCTTTGACAGGAATGGCATGGACCCATATCTATTTTGTCGAAGTTTACGCACTGGTTATTATTTATAGGAGTGTTTTCGAATAAATCTTTACTTTCAGTGCAACAATCTTCGCAATGACATGAATCGACTTCAGCTTCGTCGACAAACTCTACGCACTTTTCTTCGGGTATACATCCCTTTTTTTTACGTTTGCGTAGTTTTTTCTGTTCTTTTCGTTGCTGTTTTGCGGCTTCCTTTTTGGTGATCTCTTCGTATAACAATTCTAGTTTTGTAACACCGCATTTTCGTTCAACAGCCGTTTCGAATTTCCTACATAATGCATCTATAGCTACCGCCGCGAAGACCTGGCAAGTGCCTTCTTCTTCCTTTAAACGTAAAGATATTCTATGTAGCCGTTCATATATACATATTCCCAAACACGTCAACACTTCTTCTTGAGCTATTTCTAATGTTTTGGCATGCCTTTCGCGATCGCTCCCGAGGAATTCAGGTTTTGCTCGATCTATGAGACTCTCTATATATTCTGTTTTAGCTTCGAGATGTAGGTGTTTGTCTAATATACATCTTCTTATACCCGCATATAATGAACTAGCGTATCCTTTAACTTTATCCGGTTCGTTTTCTTCTACTAATAATTGATAGGCACGAACGACCTGGGAACAATATCGAAAATTAACTTTTCGAATACAAATTAAATAATTTTTTTTATGTAGTGTACAAACTTTTGTCCGACATTCTCCGCAAAATCTATGTTTCCGTAAATAGTTATCAAGTGTGTCTTGTAAAGTCTGAAAACTTATAAACGTGACTTCCTCTTGACACTGTTCGGACATACACTCCCAAACGTCTTTCCATGCATTATCACCTAAAAATCTAGAACGGCTGGATTCTAAAGAATGAAGAACACAACGTTGACTCTTTTTGGATCGAGGCTGATTTTCGACCAGTAGCTGAAGCCTAGAGCTAAATTTGTAAAAGGACATATTTATAAGATCACATTTAATGACGTTTTTAATTGAATTTTTTTACCTATGTGCATGTAGTAGAGAACATAGTTCTTTGGGAGACGTGAGAACACATTCGCTAACAGTGACTACACCTTCAGGTGTAACTACAATGGGATCCAGCGTCGGATGTCCCGATCCCATTAATTGATAAAACAGCCTCTCAACACTAAAATAATCAAAATAGTTTTAGTTCAATATTGTTAAACATATGATAAAATATTTACTTAAACCAGGTGTCGACAAATTACACCATAAATAATAACTATTTTGAGATTAATTAGGACCAAACAACCATTTTGAGATGGATTAGTTTTAACTTTTTAAAAATTTCAGCCTGTTTTTTTATTGCTCTTTGAGTAGAATTAACCGTATTTTTGATTTTATGATCTGGTTCTTTTAAAAAAGCTTGCTGACCCCTGACTTAAACAATCGACACAACTGATAAGTGATTTTTAAAAAGTGTATTGGGCCTGCAAAAAATGCAACAAAGTAAAGAATACGATAAGAACGATTGAATATCTAATTTATTCGTTGACACATACCTTTTTAAAGTAAACAACAAATAATTTCTCAAGATTTATATCTGAACCAATGAAAGTTGAATGAGGACATTATGTTAATTTATATTCCTATTTAACACAATTTTAATTTGAAATAAAATAGACAAAATTCGTTAAAGAATAATTTCGATAAAATACTATTTTAACGAACTATATACGACAATGCAAATTAGTGACATTATTATACATTTATAATTCAACATAACCCTTTAAATTGAAAAAAGGCATTTAATAAAAAGCAATAAGTAATATTTGATTTCTTGAAGCCTTCGAACATTCTTCAACTAATTATCACTTCCAAATGCATTTGAAGCAAGCAGTTGTGAAAATGTTTAAAAAAAATAATTGAATTGAAAAACCTTAACCCCTGTAATGTGGAATTTATCTTGACGTTATAGAGGGGTTTACCGTAAACCAAAAGCGTCGATAAATTCCCTCAAAAACCGACATACATATTCTTCAATTCCAAAACGACCTATTTAACAGTGACAGCTCATGAAAATTTGTAATGAAGGGGCTACAGCAATGAAATTGATAATAGTGCGTATGCTCTTATGTACGAAATACAAAAACGTCATCATCAACGCATACAAGAATCAATTTATGTATTGTATTTAACATCTATACAAAAAAGTATAGGAATTAAAAAAAATACTTTGTACAGGGAGGGTTGCAGCCCAGTAGCCCTTTAGGACGAACCGTCACTGACTCAATCCAGTTTCACACAACAATTCTCCATACCAAACTCACACAAACGGTAACCATTAACAATACCTTCTCCTACATCCGACACAAGGCACCGTCTGGTTGAGTATCGACAGCAAATCCTTGCAAGTGACCTGGAACGCGTCGAGCACCTCGTCCTCCGTCAACGACCGATACTTCCTGACGAACTCGGTCAGCTCCCTACCTTTGACCTGCATATTATCGCAAATGAGCCCCCTATGGCTGAGGTCCATGATCATCTGCAACAGCACATCCATTAGAGTGATTTAAATGGCTATTATAACGTTGAGGACTTACGGCTAAGGAGTCCGAGACGAGGAGGAGGTGGTGCCTCTTGCGCAAAGGCTGCTGCTCCGTTTGGCTGGCTTCGTCCGGGTTTTTGTGCTCGGGACGGTCCCCGCGGCAGACGGACACGAGTCGCGACATGGCTGCGGCGTCTCGGCCGTTGGAAATTGGGCGAAATTTGGCGAAATTTGGCAAAATTCGGCGAAATTCGGCGAAATTTGGCGGAATTGGCGGATCGGTGCGGCCGCGCAACACGCCGACAGATAGACACAAGCAGCGCAAACCGAATATGTGCGGCAAGGGGTGCCAATAAGGCGGCGAGCTGTCGTCGAAGCACACCCTTTTCGGTTGGCGGCTGTGGGTTTTCGATCCGGCGAGACGTACGGGGCTGGTGGACGGTTGGATGGACGGTGTTGAGGGCGTGCGACATTGGCGCACATCGACAGGAGCGTGCGTGACGTGATAACGGCGAAAGTGGATCACATTCAGTGGTTTAGTGGAGCCGAAACAATATTCCGGCACTTTTTTCAAATACTAGCGGCAGTACCCGGCGTTGCTCGGGGCTCAAATCAATTTTTTTTTATATAGTGATCGGTCAAACGATATATGGGGGGAACATTTTTTTGCGGACCATCCCGTTTTGGGTGCTGGGAAATATGGTCACCCTATTTTGATGATATGAAAACCTTCTCCACAACGAAATACATATACATGCCAATTTTCATGGCGATTGGTCGAGCGGTGTTGGAGTGATACGGCATCAAACAAACAAACAAATATAAAAACATCAATTTTATATATGTATATAGATGAGAAAAAAAATTTACATCTGAAGAATGATTGTTTATATTTTGTTTACATGTACTCGAAAGAATAATTGAAACAAAAAGTTGGTCCATTTCAATAGGTCTATTGTGACATCGTAAAGAAATATTTGTTTGTTTGACACAACTGAGGATCGAAAAGGACCATCATGAATATGATGTTACTTACGAGATAAAAATTACTTTATTTGACTTGACGTTTAAAACAATCTTGAAAACAATTTTTAGTGGAAAAATTGAGCATTTTGGCACTACTTTTTTTAGCACTACATCACTGCCTATCGTGTGTTTTACTGTTGTGCTAATATCGTTTCAGCACACATCTAGTCATCCCAAAATATATTTAAACGGTCCTATGACAATTAAACACAGTGATCAGACAGATGATCAGACGACAGTCGAACGCAGCAGGCAGATGAATGTGGCGACAATTGAACACAGCAAAAATTAAACACAACAAAAGTTAAAAACAATGATTAATCTACGAAAAAAAATCGATTTTGTACGACTAATTTTAGTTATGACTGCTTGTTTATGGTCATCATAAGACCGAACCGCATGTTTTTGACACGTAGAAGTTTGACAGTTAATTTCACAGAATAAGCACACATGATCGATTATGTATTTTAAATATTTAAAGCTGCACTGTTATTTAATTTCGATCATAATTCCCGCTTTTTTTACTCCTTCAGACCCACGAGGAGTGTTAAAATCTGATTTATTTATGAAACTCAACGTCGTCGATTCGAAATTGGCCTACTTACCTATATTTTCATGTTACGAAGAGTAGTATGTTCTTTAGATCGAACACGTACTATTATTTATTCGTAGGTGATTGATAAATTCACTAGGGTTAAGTGAGATTTACTCTATGTTTAGGCGGTTTTGCATATTCAAGAGTATAAAGCGAAGATTATCATTGATAACTTATTAAGGATTGATGTAATATAGCATCTTCTTTTAAATAGCATTATTTATTTGATTAGATTATTAAAATATGATTAATTATATGTAATTCACGTAAGAAACTATTATTTTAACTTAATACTAATATTCTAATTTATTAAAATACAACACCAATAATCTCATTTTACTAAATTTAATTATATATTTTATGATTTGGTCAGTTATCAAATAATACATTATGAATTGCTACCATCAGACTGAAGAAATAAAGTCTTTCTCCTATACATATTGGTCTTTTAACAAGAATTTATGACTGGTGAGTCGAAAAAAAAATACAGTAATCTATATAATCGAAACATCACTTCCATCAATAACATTAAAATTCATGATCGCACTTTCAAACGCTTTCCTCTCTTCGTCTGTCTTCAATTTACTCCACGCCAAATTTAAATGTTTCCTTTGATGTGTTTGAATAAACTTAAAACACTGTTTCATCGTAGCACCAGTATAAATTGTATTTAAAGCGATATTTTTCCCATCGATAACGTTGACAAAAGGAAGAGTGCTGGCCAAAATCCTGTAATACTCGTGTTTAGCCTTCATGAGCGCTATCCTAGTAGTTTCATTGCAATACTTTGTCATGAAACCGGGTTTGACTAAAGCTATTCCATAATCTCCGTGTAATTGCTGTATCTTTTCGATTATAGCTTCGTAAAAACTGTAAGGTTTAAGTTTTAAAGGTGCGTATAAAGGTTTTCCTTCAACATGAATTTCTACAACGATATACCTGAAAATTCCAATGCAATTAGAAAATTAAACGAAAACTTAAACAGTATTGTTAAATTTACCTATTTTTATACCGCACCATAACGTATAATAATGAATTATTCGAAATGGATTTTCAAAACAAACCAGTTAACCACGTGCATTTGACAGCTCAAACGCGTGTTGCCAACATTGAATTGATAACGAAAAAATCGATCTTAAGTAGGTATTTAAAAAAACATGATACATTTAACTTTTGTAAATACAGTAAGCCCCCCTATTACGTCGAAATAGTTTCGAAATTATAGGGGGGAATTTAGGGAAATCAATCAACATTTTCTTTTTTTCTATATTTTTACGTGTTAATTGTTTTTTCAAATAAATTTGAAATAAATATAAAAAATTTGAAATGCATTTAAATGTCATAGGAAGGACGCCACAAACGTCATCACGTTATCGTTATCGGGGAGGGTTACTGTATCATAATAGTGAAATTATACAAAATTTATAGAAATTTCTAATGTAATTTTTGTATATTGAAATTTAAAAAAGGCATAAAATTAAATAGTCAAAATTTTAATCATGTTTTGGTCAGAATTTTAATCAAAAACGGTCAGAATAAAATGATACATTGTCAAAATAAAATAATAAATGGTTAGAATTTAATAACGAAACGTTCAGAATAGGTTTGGGATTTTAATATTATTCTGATCATTTAATATAAATTCTGAAAAATCCATTTAAAATTCTGACCAATACCAAACAAATTCTGATAAATGAAAAAAAAATTCTGATCAAAATCGTATTTAAATTCTGACCATTTTAATAGTAGCCTTTAAAAAAATAAATTTAACCGATCACATGATAAAGTTTGTAGCACTGAAATCAGAATTGACATTCGAAACTATCGATACAAAGCATTAAAAATATTATGCTCAAATTATTAAGAACTAAATTTGTATACAACCTAATATATCCATATTCTTCGCGTGTATAATTTTACACTTAAACACAGCAGACCATAAGAGCGTTAATAGCATACACTTGAAACACCCAATAGCCCACTAGCGCACACCGTGTATGCGGCGGCGCTTGAAATTAACCAGTCGTCGCTTGTTTGTCTTGTAGTGTAGTTCTTTCGAAGTCCCGCGTTTATTTTATCGTAAATTTCAACCGTTTCACAGAAAAAGGCGCTTCAAACTTTCGATATTCCCAACACAAACATTACCTTCGTAAGTGCAGATTCTTTCAACTATTATATTTCCTATTTGCACGTCTGATCGTTTTCGGTTACGTTCGCACCCCTCGTTGCAGGGGGCGACATTGAATTGGACAATTGCTGTTAATTTCGTCCGCGTCGACGACATGTTTGTATAATACGCTTAATATTCGTCGTTTTACATATCCGCGTTTGATTCGCAATAGCAACTTTTGATTGTCGCTTAAAATTAATTTTTCATGTACATAACCTCGAAATCGAGGGGGTGTTGCCCGTCTGGTAATATAGACAGGTGCAATGTCCCATCTTCGTGTTATTTTCGATTATAATCGTGTGTTTGTATTGTTTTAATTTTATCTGTATTTATTTCTTATATATTAAAGTTTAAAACGCGATATATTAACTCATTGTGATTCATGTCCGTTTCGTGATTAGGGTTCGTCTATAAAAAAAGATTCATGTTATTTTCGTAAACGGGGAGTGAAAGTGTTTTAAAATATTCATAAATCGATTTATGATTTGATTTAATTCTTTCGTTTTGTATTTTTTTTATTTGATGGAAGTTTTTCGATCGAATACGTCGTTGATAAAGGTAACAAATCGAAATGATGTATTATTTGAATGGGGTAACCTTCGATTCGGTTACCGGGTAACTATTACCGCATTGCGATACGAATTTCTTATGTTACGATATTTAAATAATAATATAAATGCACTAAATGCATCGGACATTCGAACAAGGTCAAATTTTTCACATGCATTTTTCTAGAATTGACAACGGATCCAAATCCGCAAATGTATTTTTGCCTAAAAATCCTAATGAAATGTGACCTTTCTATAATAGAATTGATAGCAGATACGAATCCGCAAACGGAACAGTATTTTTGCATACGAATCCTAATGAAATGTGACCTTTCTATAATCAGATTACTCTACGAGACGAACCTTGACACTTCAGTCTTCAGAGCTTTCAGTTTTCAGCGTTTTACAAGTCTTCGACTAAATCGCCCTCGACATCGTTATGAAAGTTCATCTTCCATTTTTTCCTTTTGTTCGAAAGGAAGGAAATCGCCGATCGGGCATATTATTATATTTTATCATTATTGCATTTCACTGGGAAGCGTTCTTTTCGTGTTTTCCATTGTTTGCGGCGCAGATGATCGATCATTTTGATACGAAAGTGGAAAGGAAGCCGACGGTTTATTATACTTATTAAGTTTTATCTGTGTTACTTTTCGGATCGCACTTTTGCCGTTTCATTGTGCGGTTTTGATTCGGAATTTTGGACTTTAGTTTATGTGATTTGTTCGTGGATTGAATTTTCGGGACGTTGATGTGGGTTCTGATGAAAATCTAGGAATCCCCCAAGATATTGTAGCCGTTTTCGATATGCGGGTTATTTCGGTTTCGTATTCGAAGTTTCCGAAACGGTTCTACGAAATAAATTCGTGATTATCCAGCGATAAAAGTTTTATTATTGTATTAGGATTCCGTCAGATAAAGCTTGATTGTTTAATCTGAAGAATTCCAAATGGATTCGGGCTGTGGGTTCAGAATAATTTGATTTTTATCCATACAAAGTATATACCGTGTTCTCCTGAAAATAAGACCCGGTTTTATATTAATTTTGTACTCAGAAATCGTGCTAGGGTTTATTTTTGGGAAAAAAGTTCGTGCATACAATTTTTACTCCTCGCAGGTACATTCAACAATGGTTTGCTCTTAAATAAATAGTTCAAACGCTTTTTTTTTTTTAATAAAATACAAAGTTTTAATTGTTAAAAAAAAACGCAGGGTCAGAAATCGAACAAAAAAATATGCAAATATAAGTTTTATCAAAAATTTAACAGATTGAACTACATATAGTCAAAGAAATCAAATTAAAAAATATATATTTGTACAAAATCGTAATTTTATGTACAGAGCACCGGATCAGAACCACTCTGATAACCAGACACAAGTACCACATTGTCGGGCATTTCCTCACGAGGTCTCATTTTCTAGGATTTTTTAAAATTGAAAAAATTTTTAAAATCACAGTAGTGCTTATTTTCGGAGGAGGTCTTATTTTAGAGAGAACACGGTATTACTTTCAGGATACCTATTGTTAAAATTTTAACGAAATCGATCAAATCCGTCTCTTATATATTTTATCAAATCGAATTCACATTAACCGCGATGATTAATCATCGCTTCAGATATCGTACCGATAAGGCGGTGAAATTTTTTCATACGAAATCATCGAAACCGAACGACTTCCGAAAATGGACCGGACCGTCCTCGATTCGACTTTTTCACGAGTCGGAAGAACAAAAGCACTTGTTGCACTGCAATGATGCAATCGACCGGTTATTCGAATGACGTTTTTCGCATTTCGAAAATATCGCAAATATCCGAGGAACGGAGCCTGCGCTTTTTCGCGCCGTCGGAATGCCGAAACTTTCGAACGATCTGTTCGATGGTTCGGAAAATTTTGGAATCGTCGAATCGATCTATGTATAGAAATCTGATACGTTTTTTTTTCAAAGGAACGCGTTGACCCTAAAGTCTCGATATAAAAATAGTGCGGGAATGTCGACGTGAATGTATCGAATATCCGTTAAAATTTATTATTCGTTATCTGCAGCAATGACTTCTGTGACGCTTTCGGTACAAAATATGAATTTATATTTTGTATTTTATGTATTTTCCTTGAGATCTTACATGTTGCGGTTAAGGTTACATATTTAATATCCCATTATATCCGGCAACGTAGGTTGTATGTTTCATGCGACATTTTCAACAAACAACCCTCGGGTTTTATTTGTTCGTTCTCGGGTTTACGCTATCCATACAAATGTACAATGTTCGCCATTAATTTATTTATTTGACGTATAATTTCCGCAATGCTAATTTAACCATGATTACCAAAATATACATATTTCGAACCCTTCATTTGAGTGAAATTCTTGTTTTAATACATATTTGCATCTTAATAGTAATAATGTTATTCGGTAAAGGTTCGAACTATCGATATCGGAACAACTCTTATGTATTTTAGTTTTATCGGTCGGGAACTTTTGCGTTTTATTGCCAGACCGTTCTGGAAGTTTCGTCGAATCATCTGCGTCGACATTTTCAGTTCAACAACCTTCCGATTTGATCATTTTGTTCGGTTTTTGCATCGAAGGTTTCTCTTGTCGGAGGACGTATTGATCTCGTGGATGTAGCAAAGTCTGCGTATAAATATTATCAGATTTCCCTTCTGCTTCGAATTTTTTTTTTCAGTCGTTCTATTTTAAATATATATAGGTATTTTTCCCGATATATATACTCAAATTCTAAACATATTGAAGAGTCATAAACGCGATCATGCGTTACATTATTCATCGTTATCTTATAAAAGGGAATTCGCATAATTTTACATTCGTATGAATTGAACTTTTTATTATCGTTAACGATTCTTTATACAAAATTTGTACGTCCTTGAATTGTGTTACAATTTATTGTCGTAGCAACGCCCTTTTGTTCTGTGCGTTTGTTACAATTTAATGAAAACACTAGGGATTCCGACATCGTACAACAAGATGAATATAAAGTATATTCAATTTAAAAATGACCTATTCTTATATTGTTATAATGAAAATCCTTTGTTTTTGAACACTCATTTCAGTATTTTTCATAGAACAATATCCAAACTTGTGTAACAAGCTTGTAACAGGTAGTTGCAGAACACGCCTCGATAGGTGTGTTACCAGATGGTTCGTTTACCTTTTTATTGCCGTTCGATAGTTTCGCAGCACAAAATGCACCCGGGTCACGAAACGGCCGCCGCTGGCTATAAATCATGCTAGGGCGCGTGGTGTAGTACGTGCTCGGTGGGCATTCTTTCCGAGCTTTCGCCGTTAACCGATTGACTGCCGACGCACGGGCTCGAGGCGACCAAAGGCCGCGCCCTCTTCTGCAGCCCGAAATGCTCGCGGAAGACTTTTGCGCCGAGTGGGCCAATCGGCGGATGGGTCGCGTGTCTCAGGCGGGTTTTCTTCAGGTTGATGTGAGGCGATAAAAAGTTATGTTATTTCTATTTTGATGTCGCTATGAGTGTTTATTTTGTAATTTGGTATGTATATATATGTGTTTCGAAAAATTGGTTCTGTAGTATTGAAATGATAGACGGATGTTTTCATGAAAATTTTTCGCAGACCATCTGTCCTAGTTTGATTCCAATCATTAATATTCAATGATGCGAATTTTTCATGCATTCATTCGTTTCGAAAATTTTTCTATTGAAAATTTCAATCGAGTATTTTTTCCGTTAAAGATAAGATTAAGTAAATAAATATTTTGAACACTATCGTGCGCATAGGCGTGTATCGATAAGCGATGAATTATTATACTATCGAGTATTGAGCAAATTGACGGTTTTTTTTCACTAGGAAAAACCTCAAGAATTTCATACACATGAAAACGACAATGGAGTGCGCGATTGTGCAAAAATCGCATTTCTGCGCGATGAAACGAAACGTGCGAGACTTTTGCTTTATGTGCGCATTGTGTATGTATATTTTTTTCGAAACTTCTCATAGAAAACTTGCGCATTGTCCTCAAAGGGTTAGTAACCTCTGTTCAGTATTTGCGGACTCGTCTCGTTCGATTGTTGTGCTAAACAACCGTGGACCAATTAACATACGAGCGAGGTTCTTCAACATTGAAATGCATCCGACATGTACTTTAATATTTCTTCGACTTTTTTATTTTCATTGTTGAACGATTTATGTAAAAGAGTCGTTGCTTCAATATTGGATCGTTGAAAGTAAAATTAGATCTTTCGGCAAGGGAATGTTGACTATTAATTCAATTTTTCGAGTAGTTTTCAGAGTGGATATCGGATTTCTCACTGTATGTTGTAAGCTGAAACACGCCGAGTTGTTTGTAGTTGGGAATTAAGGTTCATGTTAAAATAAACTATCTGCCATGTATTGTTGATAGTTGAACAGTTGGATAAATAATTGTGATATTCATTACTTCCGTCGAATTGTATTTTACCCTTTTCGAACTATTCATATGAATATTCGCATCGTCGAAATATCCATTTGTGAAATTACGAAAATATAATATGTATAGATCAGGGGTGGGGAATTGTTTCAGATGGCGGGCTGAATTGAATTTTTTTTTTGAGTCGTCGCGGTTCAAAGACATCTAGTAAAAAATAATAAAACATTTTCAATTTCTTTGAAATCTGCTTATAGTTCTAAAATAAGTAAATTTTGATTTTGGAAATTTTTGAAACATTTTTTCATAATGGGAAAATGATGAATTTTTTTCTGAGATTTTTCAAAAAAGTCATAAATTTTTTATTGAATTTATTGAATTGAATACAGTAATCCCCCCTATAACGTCAAGACAGGTTCGACGTTATAAGAGGGAATTTATTAAATCAATAAATGAAACATTTTCATTTTTCTTTTTTTATATTTTTACGAATCGATTGTTTTTTTTTTAATAAATTTGAAATAAAATGCATTTAAAAAAAAATACGTTATAGGAGAGACACCGCAAACGCTATAAGGGAGAATCACTGTATTTTAAATATTGCACCATTATTTTTTTTTGCAATTTAAGATTCAACTCATTCAAATAATTCAGAATATTGATCGGAAAACAAAAATTTGTCAAAAAGTCTGTTTCATGCTTAGCAAAACCATTCATTTTTTGTTTCATTTCAGAAAATATGTTGATATCTTCTTTTAATTCTCATACTCACCCAACTCATTTTTATTTTGACCAAATATATTTTTCATTATTGAGTAAAAATTACCATGGGCCGGTTAAAATCAGCCCACGGCCCACCTTTCACCCATCTATGCCATAGGCCAGGGATGGCGAACCTTTTTCTCAAGTGGGTCAAATTTAATATTTTTTTTATTAAATCCATGTTGCGGGTCACTACG
>JAOXNN020000055.1:7595769-7611564 GCA_028571205.2 Hydropsyche betteni | reverse complement strand
CCCCCCCCCCCCCCCCCCCCCCCCCCCCCCCCCCCCCCCCCCCCCCCCCCCACAGACACGAAAATTGTGTTTTACTAAGCTTCATAAAAAAAAACTAAGAATATTAAATAAAAGTTTTTTACAATCATATCTAAAAATTCAAGTGCATTCAACAATTTCACACGCAAGTACCCCGCGGGTCATACAGCGACCCGCGGGCTACTCGTTCGCCATCGCTGCCATAGACGATCGATTAAATAACATTCACACAAACTCGCTCGTTTAACAAACACTACAAAAAAACCATATCGATCCCAACACACATTCGATTTCCCGATCCGACTACAAACCCGATCGAACCACACAGGCGACCGCTTGCGCAACGCTCACACCATTCCCCGCAACACAGCCGAACATTATTTCATTAAAAGCGCCCATCGGTATCGATATCGACATTCCATTTTGCATACGAAACCGATAACGTGCCAGAATATGAAAGCGATCGATGAAAATCAGCGAATTTTAACACTTGAAAAGTCGCGCATCGGCGCGGCCAGTCACGCGACGGCCTCCGCCGTCCATTGGACTCCGTTTCCAACGTTTTCGACGGTTTTCGTCGACAACAACAGCGGTTTATAACAGTGCGGTAATACTGCGGATGATTATCGTTTACTGAAATTTTTTCGCCGGCGATTCTTCCGGACCGGTTCGGCGAAACAGTTGTTCGGCCCGCCGCGGGAAACCGACCGTGTCTCTGGTTTTATCATTTCGTTTTACTTTTTCGCGATGTCGAGTGCGAATGGTTCGTGTAAATTGTTCGATGGTCGATGAGTGGGTATTGTAGGTGAAAAGCGCCGTTGAGTGCTCGTCTGAATCGATTTTGATATGTTATTTTTGAGTATTGGAACAGTGCTCGTGGAGTGAATAGAAATGTTGGAAATAGGAAATATTTTGTGGTCTTGTTTGTCGAGTTGAGTTTGTGCGTCGCGACGATGCACAACATTGTACCATCGCAATTATCCTATTCAGTCAATTCGTGTTTTAAACTGTTCGTTTGTCTGCGATGTCGTCGTCAGTGCAGGTGTTTCTAATTTTATTTTTATTTTATTTGTTTGATGAATATCGGTCGATTTTATCTTGGATGCTTGCTATGATTATTTGATCAGAAATGTAATTGTTCTTCGATATGTGAAGAATTCTAAATATTTTTTTGTTGTGAATATATCGAAATTTATTGCAATTTATTATATACGCGTGGGTATACTAAATATTTTGTTAACGAGTTTGCTTTTAGACCGCTGTGTATGGTTCAATTAAGTTAACGAACTTACCGTGACGTCCATTATATCAAGACGCTGTATTGTGTTCGTATTTAACACTAAAATCAGAAAACATTTTACAATTTCTCACACATCAAAACGATCTCATTCATCTTTACACTGACAATACTAAATTGTTAACGAACACATCCGTTCAAAGCATACGAAATACGTATCGAAAATACACGCACTAAACTTTTGCCCACACACCCGAGTTTAAAATCGTCTAGAATAGTCTGAAAATAATTTCAGCCATCCATCCCGGACATGATTCACACGAACGCATCCGAAGTGCATTTTCAGTGCGTTCGTCATGCGAATGATAACCGAGACACACTTATACCGGTCCGCGTAAAAGGCGATTCCAGTTTGCCCACAGTTCCATCTCTTATAATTGGAATTACGATGACGTTATTCGGCTTGCTAAACCCTCGGAAAAAATCCGACACCCACTTTGCTGAACGAGCTGAAACCCACCCGATTCGCCTTCACCACTCCCACGCCGAAAGAAAGCTCTTCTGGGTTTCGCCTATGCGAAAAAACATCGCGGAAAAAGCTTCATATGCTCAGTTTTCTTATACGATGCTTATATGTGGCTTTCTTGGGCACAGACCTACTTTCCATTGTGTTGTATCTCAAGCTGAAATGTCTCTTAAAGTGCCACGTCTTGCCGTGCAAAATTTCGTTTTGCGTCTTCTGGATATTTAATTGAGCCGTATATCCGAGGTGAGTTGAATTGTATTGTGCCTAGACGTGCTTTTAGTACTCGTTTCTTCTCCCACGTCGCTGAACGATACTCGATCTTGTATTGGTATTCGTTTATTTCGACGCGATGAATGTCGGTTTTGGAAATCGCTGGAAATGCTCCGTGAAGTTGTCTTTTGATCACAGGAAATTTATGGTATTTTTATGTGATTTGTTATGTGTTTACGCGTATTTACTTTTATTCGGATGATCTTTACGATTAATGTATCATTTGATTCGGTTTTATTAATCGGGATCGTTTGAAGTGTGAGAAACATCACAAATTTAATTTGATTAAATCGATCCAGATTTCAGGCTTGGTAAGCTTCAAGCTAACCGCTGCTTTCAATCTTCGAACCGGCATTACAAACATCGCTCCTATTTTCAGCGCAATTACGCATCCTTTATCCCGATTCAAAATCTACACTAACATCGCCTAATGCGTAACATATTAAATCGATTTAAACTACACAACCTTCCTTCACACACACACACATCTCGCACAACATCACGATTTACAACAAAACTCATTGAAATTACAATGTACAAAAGCTCACATGCATATGAGAGATATCATTTCCCATATTCACAGATACATTCATAATACGATTCCTCCAATCGAAATCTCAAGACGAAAGCTCATCATCGAACCGTTCACGCCATTTTACCACATCGACAACATCGATATCGCTCCTGACGACCCACACGGAGTCATCACCATCAACACTAACCTCATCCCATGAACTCGAGGACGCAAATAGCCCATCGCGACATTAATTTCGCACTCTCCCAGGTTTCGGTCGGAATGTCGGGGACTCGCTTTCTAGCGACCGTCGTCGGAGAAAGGTGTCGTCGATCTTATTTTGAGCGCTATTCAGTTTGCCGGAATGCGAGGCCGATTGGTTTTTTTCTTCTGTTTCATATAGGGAATATTTTGTCGAGAGAGTTTGCGGTTGCGTGGACGTGTATGTGCCCCGCTTTTGTTCGGGTTCGTTTGCATGTCCTGCTTGGATTCCGTTCACGTTTCGTGGACGTCTTTGAAGATCGAAGGAGGCCTTTGTTGCGACTGCGTATGTATAAAGGTTTGGGGATCCTGAAAAACGACGTCTTTTATTATGTCGACGTGCTGAATTGTAGTGACGCTATTGAAAAGGAAATATTTTTACTGTTGAACGTTAGATGTTCTAAAAATTTTTTGATTAATTTTCAAATAAATTGGTTTTAATCTCTGTATATTATATGATATTGATTTACGTTTTATATATGGTAACGGAATTAAATATGATTTTCTTATATATAAAAATGAATCGCCGTTTGTTTTCTCGCTAAAACTTAAAAAAAACCGCATGACCGATTTGAATTTTTTTGTTCGCTTTAACTAACAGGTGGTTTAAAAATAAAAATAATAGGGAAATTCTTAAAGAAAAGCTAAAAAATAATATAAGTAATTTTGTATGGAAAATTATACCGCTGCGCCGCGTATTGATTGTGACAATAATTACAATCGGTTCACCGGTGTGTGCAGAACGCGTGTTCAAAACGGGGACAACGGGTGATATTATAAAATGAAAAAAATCCAGTATTTAGAGTCGAAGATCTATCGTTTGTTGACAACAGATCTTATATATGCGAAAACGACGGGACAAACGCAAGACACGACAAAAACGGGACTTATGGTCAGCTCAGTTTTAGCGAGACTAACAAACAGCGATTGTACGAAGTTCACCGGGTCAGCTAGTAGTAAATAAAAATTTCAAACCGTCTTAAATTTTATATTTTATTTTAAACAAAACATAAGTCATTTGATACTCAATATAGATCGTCCATTATATTAATAAATAAAAAACGAATAAATTTATTCAATCTTATATTTTGTATCAATTAAATAATTCTTTGTCCGAATAAAAATATATAAAGTATTTCGATTAAAACGAAATGAAAAGAATTTAATTCAACGTATCGTGTATGCGTGTCATTTCAGCATCGCATAATGCGTATTATTTTCGTTACACGTGTACCTAACGCATTTTTAAGCACTACACGCCGCGAAATTTTTGCAAACGACCATCCTTCAGGATTTGCGGTGACGTGAAAAATTCCGCTGAAATTTCGTTCTCATATTAGCTCACGTTCTCAGCGAGAGTAGTGGCGTGAAAGTCAAAATGGAACGGTTTTTTTTGACCCGTTTGCTCGTATTATAACACGCACTGACGTTTCTCACTTCACAGCGTGTCGGTTGTCATATTTTCCGTTGTTGATTTTCATTTGGAAAATATTATGTGAAAGAAACTGTTATCTATCTGCGAATTTTGGAGGCTTCGACTTGAATGGTGCTTTCGACATATTGTTGGATCTCTTCATTGTTCGTACGGTGCTATTATGTTTAGGGTATACTTGATTTGTTTCGTGATGGTAATCGTATTTTTTATTATTATTTAATGGTGTAGAATGATTCTTTTAATATTTTTTATAAAGCAGTTGTTTAATGTATATGTTATGAAATAATGATTCTTGTAAAATTGCATAATTAGTTCAATTGTTCAGTTCCTGTTGTAAGGTGATTGACATTACTTTGTAAATGCATCTAGAACAATAACAATTATGATCACTTCAGTGCAGGTTGAATCACGGAAACTGCAGAATTTCCCCGCATAGGAAGGGCTTTCATATTGTACGTATAATTGAGGCTAATTGTCGTCATTATTCGATGATGTCGTCGTCGACAATGGCAATTCATTGTCGACTTCGTTGATTTGTACATACGAATTTGTATATACGAATTTTCAAAAGGCTGAAAACGACCGTCCCGAATAAAGAAAACTACCAGAACGCAGACGGCAAACTATGCGGCCGTAGATTAAGTTTAACGATTCTCGAATTTTTCTACGGAATCGGATTAAAATGTGCCGAATTTAAATGTTACGACACAGTTTTGTATGACAGATTTATTGTTATTGAAATTTTGTGCAAATTATTAACGATCTTAAACAATGTCAGCCTTCAATATACGGCGAAAATTTTTTTTCGCGCCGAGGAATTAATGAGTCAATCTACTGCTATTAAAAACGTCTCGTCTGTGTCGACAATATTATTTCAATTTTTCGAATGAAACAAATTGAAATTTAGATATTAATTCAATTTATATTTCTCGAATTTATACAAACTCCGTCGACTGCGAAGGACGAAACGTGTTCTGTTTCCATTATTTCTTTCGACAATTTCCCCGATTTGATTTCTTAATATTTTTTTTTCTCCGTTATCAAACAATCTCACAACGAGTCCTCGAGTTTTTGCCGCTCTCCTTTCATCTCTCCTTTCCGTCGTTGCGTCCATAAAAAAAATCCCCATTCCCTCGAGGAAGAAGGATCGCCAGCCAAGCCGTCTCTCCTCGCCGGACAGATGCCAATTTTCGTCCGCGGAATCCGGCGAATGTCCTTCATTTTGGTCATGCTGTGCCCGGGTCATATCCTCGCCGATATTCGGACTATTTCGCTCACCAGGACGCGTTTCAGAATTAGAAACGACCGCCCGGTCGGCTTTCAGCGTTCTGAAATAGCCACTTTCGACGGGATCCGACGGACTCCGGCTCTTCTGGTCCCGGAGATTATCGCCGATCGTCTCGGTCCTTACCGGAGATGCATAACTTCCGAGTGGTCCTTTTTTTTGTTTTCGAGTACGTGTATTTTGTATTCGATTTGGTCGCGTGGATGTGAAACGCATTCCGCGGTCGCTATCTCATTTATCTAGCCGATAAATATATACTGGGGATGCGGGGAACTTTCGTTGTAGTGAACTTGTGTTCGTTGTTGACTTTTTGAACTCGGAGAGGTTTAGAAATAGTCTTTTCTTATTTGGTTTACGCTTTTGTATAATCTATTTATACAATGGGGTCGTTCAGAAAATAATTTATCTCTTTTTTTAAATATTTTTATTCAAAATTGATAAAACTATGCTTTCTTTAGTTTTATAGTTTTGTGCCATCGTGAAATGAAGTTATGTTTATCACCTTGATCCAAGTTCTATAAAGTTTTTATAACCTTTTATTTATAGTCCTTATAACGGTTTTATCGTCCTTGAACCTTTTTCCACACATCGTGTTATTTATTGGACCGAACACATATATGTCTATTAGGAAAAAATTAAATTAAAAGATAAGCGATTTGACGTTCAATGATAATGTCTAAAAAATATTTAAAAAACCTATTGTATGCAAAGATATCTCCTTTCTGTAATGGTACAAAGTTGTTAAACTGAATTTAAAAAAAATCACATATAGTTGAAGTACAATACCTTCATCAATCACGAACTTCATTAATGTCAATTGAATTGTAGCCTTTTCTTAATGGTTTTAATAAGTCTTTTATCGTTCTCAAACCTTATTCCACATGTTGTAATATTTATTAAATCAAACACATAAATCTATAAGGGAAAAATTTTATTGAAAGATAACAAATTTTACGTTCAGTTTTAGTTACTAAAAATGCTTAAAAAACCTTGTACAGATTATATGCAAAGATACCTTCGTTCTATTGTATAATAATGGCAAAAATCTAGCTGAAATAAAGGGTCATTCAATGGGAACGCTCGAAATTTGTTAGGTTATAACAGCCATATTGCTCAAGTGACATCTGTCAAATTTGTTGTCAATTATGTAGTATACGGCGAATCACCAATATATTATAGCATTGAACAACGTATGAAAATCATCAAATTTTATTGTACATTTTAAAATCGAGCATCCTTATTGAAAGATCCTGCACGATACCTTCATCAATTATAAACTTCATACTTTCGTGGCCGGTGACCCGTATACGTGTCATGAAAATTTTTTGCGCAGATAGTTGATGACACAAATATATATGTCACGATCACCCAGCGGTTACTATACGCTAACACTGTATATGCGCCCGAACGCATATACAGTATTAGCGGACAATAGCCGCTGAGTGATCGCGACATATATATGTCATCAACTATCCGCGCAAAACTTTTTCATGACACGTTTACGGGTCATCGGTCATGAAAGTCAATTAAATTATTTTCAATAAAAAATGAGGGTGCTAATACAACGGACGGACGCCAATGTGTCGCTCGGAAACCAACAGTTTGGTTTTGAAATAAGTATCGCAATGAATCGATAGATGGGACTAAATTTCAAACTTATCGTATTTGCGTGTATATCTCACAATCAGTGGTTACGATACGTGATTAAGGAAAGTTAAGGAAAAAGCAAAATTAAGGAAACGTCAAATGTCTTTTGAAGTGATTTTATTCGCGTCCATCAGTAATTTATAACCTCAAATGTCAAATGTGAAATAAGGTGTTTGTTTATGTGTTGATATATACGTGACGATCTCATTGATGACAGATCGTAACTCGCGTGTAAAATACATAAATATCATGCAGAATGGACGCAATCCCTTTGAGATCATTCTCAACGAAATATCTATAAGTTAAATAGAACGAATTAAAAAAGTGATTCCACTGTCAAATATAACAGATGACATTTGACGTTCCCTTAATTTTACTTTCTCCTTAATTTTCCTTAATCAAGTGGTTCGTAATTACGTATCGTAACAACTGAGATATATACGCAAATACGATATGTCCAGTTTGAAATTTAGTCCCATCTATCGATTGATTGCGATACTTATTTCAAAACCAAACTGTTGGTTTCCGAGCGACACATTGGCGTCCGTCCGTTGTATTAGCACCAAAATGAGAGATCTTTCCTTCTAAACAACTTAATATTCCATCGAATTTCTTTGGAAAAAAAAACTCAACTTCTCTAACTAGCCAATCTTCATTCCGTCGAAATTAACTCAGTCGTTTTGTTCTTCTTCTACAATCCAACGACAAAGGATATCCCATTGAAAAGACGTCCTCGTCATCGTCCACACGAGCGTAAAGGGCGAAACCGGAGATAGCCGTGGGACGACAACTGGACCGAAACAGTTACCGACGTTTACCGTTTGTCTACAATGTCAATGCAGAATCTACATCGTAAAATGTAGATGATCGGTTAACAGTTGGGAATCGCCGCCTGTGTTGCGGCGGTTTGTCTTGCGGTTTCGTTTCGACGATGGTCCTTTTGTTGCTGGGAAAATTTGCAATGCAGATGGTGGATTGGTAGTTGGGATTGTCGTCATGGCGATGACCGTGATTAGCTTTATTTTTATCCGGATGGGTGGATTTGTTTTTGTTGAGGCTCGGATTGTTTGTCGATCGCATGGTTGTTATATAATTGTGGATGATCGTTTCGGTTTTGGATCGATGCATGCACCATGACGGTGGTCGTAGTATTGTCTTTGTGCTAAAACGATATTTTATATTTTTTAATAATAATCAGCTTATTTTTATACATTGAACTTATAAAAAATATATTTTAGATTCGTTTCGTTTTTTTTATATGTCCAATCGAAAATATTGATGATTTCGCCTATCGGAATATGAAATGAATGGGTAAAAAACTTTAAATGATGTTGAAATCGCCGAGTCATTTATCTTGAGTGTATATTTTCCGAATTTCGCACGTTCCTTTTATGGATAGTTGAAAGAAATGTTGAAGAATGGTTATTGAAGTCTTCGGTTGTGTCTGAAAATAACGGTCTCATAGTTTCCTGTTTCGAATTTCATTAATACCCGTCAAATTCTGATTAATGGTGAAATGAAGCGATTCGTCTACCTCGTTGAGATTTAGTTTTCACAAACCGCAGGTAGAAAAATTTCGTTCTCCCATATTCTTCCATTATCCGTTTAGGAAAATCATCAATTCTCTTTCGTACAGTCACGTCTTCAATATCCGAGCATTGTTTTTCCGAAGATAATAGAATCTTGTTCGACCCGACGTGCTTTCTTTGTGAATGAAAAACATCATGTCACTTTATTACAAAACAACAGCGTTTATATCGTACAAATTCGACCGTTATCAATTCGAATAAAAACGCCGCATTTGACCTTTCGCCGGGAAGTATTTTATACATAAAATGTACTCGAAATTGCGCGCGTGTTTATTTTTGCATCGTACATATAGCCAATGTGCGTTTCGCTGAAACGAAATTTCAATATTCTGACCTTTCGCCTTCTTACCTCCTCCGATGATATAATAATTTTCCTTTTGCAAGATAAACGCGCTTTTTTTTAATTATAGACTCGCGCCCTTCCGAACCGCGGTTCACGTTCGTAGTTTACTTTGAACCGAAGAATATTTAACCGTTCTCCGAACCTCGGATATTTATAAGACCCATTTATATTGCGCAATAAAACCGAAACGGAGATTCTGTGTGCGCGGCGGATCAACGGCCACATTTTTGTTTTTGTTTCGGATTTGCATCGAGAATTTGAATTTGTTCCGATTTTTTTTTCAACAAATGCGGTTGTCGTGACTTAACTGTTTCTTAGACTAATTTTAAGGCGGCGTAATCGATGATACGTAACTGGTACTAGCTGATATGATCGATTCAGGTTTGTCTCGGTTTACTTGGTTCGTTCGGTTATATTCATGATCTTTTAATGTTTTTAACCTTCAATGTTGCTTGATATGAAAATTTAAATATGTTAATGAAATTGTTTTGATAGAATTATTGGTTTGATTATATTATGTAAAAAAAATATTATACTCATTAGTATCTGTCGCGTTCTTGAAACATTTTATAAATATACAAGACATGTTTCAAATTGTATAACTATATAAGACACTGTGTCGCATTTTCATGTCGTATAATTTTCACAATATTGTGTGTGAATTCAAATTGAAACTGCATGTGAGAAAAAAATGTATAAACAATGAAAGGGTTAAAATCTTGCACTTACAAGAGCGTAATTAACGCAGTAAGTGACGCTTTACGTTCTCATAAAAAAAATCTCAAGCCTTTTACGTAACGTTATTTTTTTACGTAAGAAAATAATTTCTCCCAACGTTTTTTTTTTGTAAGAGCAATATTAAAAGGGTCTGGCTTAAGTGGGCATTTATGCCCCGAGCGTGAAACATCGAAGTGGCATTTGAAGTTTTTCAGATGTTCCGTGACGAATTTACATCTGATACCCGTCGGTAATTATACGTTTAACATTTCCTTTATGATCGCGGCTCTGTTCGAATGTTACTCTTAAGCAAATACCGATTTCAATTCCGAATCGGTATTAATTTCAGAACCCGGAGCCATTGTTGGGGCGACGCGCTCTTCGAGCGTAAATAATTTCAGCTGAAACGTTCCGCCGTTGTTTTCGTTCTTATTCTTAGACCTTTACCATTAATCAAGACCGGTAGCTTTTCTTATGTAATTTTCCATTCCGTAATTCTTCCTTCCGTTTTTCCTTTTCGGGGTATGATCTCGCCCACGAAGAGCTTTTAAGCATAATAAATAATCGCACGTGTGCTTTTTTTTGTGTACTTTTCGTTATGAATAATTTATCGTAGATTCATCTTCATGAAACCATCTGAATTGAAATAAACGCGATAACAAATTACAAATACAACGCGAACCTTCATTTATAACCTGAACCCGTTATACATATCTTTTCAAACTCCAATCAAATAACTCGGGCTATTAAAAATTCAGCGAAATCGCTCGAATTTTCGCCCGTTTTATACATAGTCACATCGCGACGATTTCCGACAATAATCCATATGCTAAAATCGTGATCGTTTAACGATCTTCCGACGTTTTCGCTTTTATTTTCGTTTTTACAACGGCTCGTATGCGGCGAAAGCAAAAGTGCGCTAATGTAAATTTTCATTACGATCGTGTGCGTTTATCACGCGGAAGAATCATCATTGTTGTCGGTTTATTTATCGTTTTTTTAGAATCTTGATGTTTTATATTATTACTGCGATTGCCTTAGACGTTTCTGTTTGACCCTATGAGATTGGCGTAACGTTTTCGTGAAATAATTTCGGCTCGTTTGACAATTCGTATAATAGAACCATGAGATTTTTTTGTGAATGGATGGCTCTTTTAGTCATTTTTGAAATTGGGTCTTCAACAATGATTCTGTTTTAGTATTAGTGAATGCTTGAAATGTTATATGTAGATGTTTCAGTGAAGATGTTCAATTTTAAAATGTATAATAAAATTTGATGATTTGCACGCGTTGTTTAACACTATAAGTCTTCCATGGTTTTGCCGCATACTACTAAACAATTGATAACGAATTTGAAAGATGTCATTTTAACAACATGGCTGCTATAACCCAACAAATTTCGAGCTTCCCCATTGAAAGAACTTATCTACTTATTCTTCAATAATTATTGAGTAATTCTGATGTAAGAGAAAATCAAACAAAATTTTAGAAATGACTGCGTATAATGATTGAATCATCCATTCAATAATTAATTAATATTAAATGCACTGGTTTCTATAATATTATATTAATAATCTTGTATTCAAAGAACTGGTCAACACATGACTAGATATTCTAAGCTATCTTGTTTCCTTTAAAATAAGACCTACTATGATTTTAAAAGAAAGTTTTAATATAAGACCTACCCCGAAAATAAGACCTACTAAAAAAAAAGTTATGAAGGTGCTCGAGCGATAATTCTCCGGTACGGCGAAATGCGTCTTTATTTGAATTTAGCATTATTTAAAATTTAATTTAGCTTTATTTTAAATTTAGCATCAAATGAGCCATATTTGGCTTTTACTCGAATTTCGAGAACTAACCTAACCTAAAGGTAAGAAGGTGATTCATTTAGACAGAGTAGCTGTCCAAGAACAACGTGTGAACTAAACTTTGACGCTTTTCTATTATAAGTCATAATAAAAATCAATAATTAAAAAACAATAACAACATGATAATTATTTTAAAAATATTTTTTGATTTGGTTATATTTGACTTTTCCGTTATTTACTTTTTGATATATTGTGTTATATGTACTTTGTCATTATATTTTTCATTGCACACTTTTTTAATTAAATAAAAAAAGCGATTTGAAAGATGGTTTTAATATAAGACCGGATCTTATTTTCGGGGAAACACGGTACCAAAGCTTCATCATTCATCTTAAAAATCAACTATATCTTAAACCTTCAAACTTCTGATCATATCGTACAAGCCTTCTTTATCATGCAGCCGATATTATGTAACGACACTCTTCGAAAACGATCGAAATTGAGCCGTATTTTGTCCAATTCGTTTCATAATTGGCGGGAGAACAAGGCCTCTTTGTGCACTCGCGTAAATTGCGCAATATCGGTCAAACCGCAAACGGGTCGCGTTTTCAATGACTTTTTATTTTGCCGAAAGTATTTTCGAGATTTTTTCGCGAAAATTGCTCCGGAATCAGGTCGCCGTGGGAGTTTCGGAGATAATTGAAAATTTCCACCGTAGAATCGGCCCATAGTCTCGGGTCTCGATAACGGATTATTAATTATTTTATGATTCGTTAACTTAAATCATCTGCGGCACGGTAATAAATCACGAGCTTTCGCTTTCGTCTGTTTATGGAAAATAATTGTGCAATCTACTCTATTTATCTCTTGTGCGTATTGTGCACAGTAATTTATCACGGTCTCACTTTGATCGTGTATTTTTTGCTTGTTTCGCTACCGATAATGTTCGAAGCCTTGAACTCGTAAATACACGTCATGTTTAATTATATGGTTATTCAATTTCGACTCGAAAATCTTCCTTTTTCACATAATTTATTTCCCACGCGATTGAATTGTTACCAAGACGATTTTTTTTATTATATTCTGCCATTTTTTCCGCAGACGTTCTCATACGGGTCTTTTAATTAATTCGATTGCGCAATCTGCATTGCTCGTCTCTGAAGAAAAACATATCCAAAAAAAATAAACTGTGATGATTGAATCGCATGTTTTGCACTCGTTAAACTCTAATTTTATAATGTCTTATAAACGTTCGGTTTTTTTTTTGCGAGAAACTTCGATTTCGAGCGTCGTTTTATTAATTCATCAATCGTTTTTCGTGCCGCTCTATCAACTTGATTGACGTTTGAATCCGAGCGCAAATATTTTCTTTTAAATTACGTAAATTGCGCGTCTTTGGATGATGAAAAAATATATACATTACGTTCACGGTCGCTTTCACGTCTTTAAACATGTCGAATTTGTCGTGAAGGCTTCGTTGAATATTCTTTTATGTCATTGTGAAAAGTCACATATATTATTCAGTTAAAGGTTTTACGTTTTGTAAAATGTCGATATTGAAAAGGCAATAATTCGAAGGATAATAGTGGGTCGTTTGTTTGTAACTGTCAGGTGTTGTTAATTTATTTTGAAATTGCGTTATTTGTTGAAAGTGAAAAATATATAATTGTCATGTAATTTTGTAAATTCAAATCGTTTATTAAATGTTTATGACGTTAAGAGGCGAAATTGCGCAAAAAGTGAACGACGTTTAAATTCAATGCCGAAACGAAAGTCGCTTTTATTAACGAAATTTATTTATTCATAGTATTGTTTTTGTTTTTTCGTTGTAAAATGGTTTTTAATTATCCCCATTAATATTCGTTCGCACCAACACCGCTCAGTTTTAATTAAAAACTTTTTTTATAAACTATAAAGTTAAACTAATCAGACAATTCATTTGAAACATTCCGAACAAATACCCTCCAAAAAATATGATTATTTGAATTAGAAAAACTCACAGACGAAACTTCAGCGAATTTTCCCTTATTAAGCAACCAACTCTCGATCCCTTTGCCATTTAGTTCAATCGCCAAAGGCAAATATTTGATTTTTTCGATAAAACAGTAAAAGTTTATTGCCAGTTCGCATTTTCTCAAGAAAATTGACTTTCGCAACTTTGCGTAGTACAATAGTTATAGTGTTCGCGTGCTTCGGACTCGAATCGTTATTTCATCGCCTTGATGAATATTTTTCCATCTGTGCGGAAATGAACTAATCAATATCGTGAAACGGGCTTATGTGCTCACGTGTATGTGTTTACCCCTGAAAATTCATGAAAACTCGGCTGAATTTTGTCAGTAATGTTTCGCTTTACATGCAAATATACTGTGCGTGACGATTCTGTATCGGCGTGAAATTAGCTTTAGCGTGTTGAAAAGTTTTGTTTTTCTGATAAGTTTGATCTCATTAATTCTGTGGAAATATTTCATTTGTGTACAATTTTCGAATAGTTTAATTGATTCGAATGTTTCAGTTATTTCAGTACTGAAAATCGATATGTTTCGGTGTAAGTTCGTTGATATATAAGTATAATATTTTCATAAGTCAATTTTTTAGTAGTGTACGGCAAATCGCTATGTAAGTTAGTTTGTGTTGAACAACGTGTAAAAATAATAAATTTTTATTAAGATGTGGCTATTTGCAGATACAGTATCTGCGAATTATCGACTATTGGCAGATACAATATCTGCGCATTATTGGCTATTTGCAGATACAATATCTTTGAAATCAGACACAGTGTATAAGAAATAATCAAATAATTCGCAGAGACTGTATCTGCAAATAACCACATCCTTTTTAGTATACATTTTAAAATGGAGCGTCCTTATTGAAAGACCTTTATAATATAATAATTTACACATAAAATTTAGAATATACCATCCATCAAATTTCCACATACCTGAAAAGTTTTTCCGCATAATTTTTATTTTAATAATAATAAAAACGATAGTTATTGAATAACGGTCCCTAAATATTCGGGCATTATTAAAAGAGGCCTAGTAATTTCTGGAATTTGCGCAGTAATAAGCTATTTATTCAACTGGGGGGTCTTACAAGAGGAATATGCGCATTATGAACATGTTGGTACCGCCTTTTGACTGGCACACCCATTTAACCGAATTCAATATAAATGTACAATACAAACAGGAAATCGCTCTAGTAATGCACAAGGCACGAAATTCGTCGTAATACGTACCTTTCATGATGTTTTGATTTATTGCTATATCGAAAATGGGTCCATAAATTATATTTTCGAATGTTTATGTTTCAGATTGCATTGACACGAATCGGGATTTCATGAGCTAAAAGAAGAATTCGATATTATTTCATGTATTTTAAGTGAGTATCGAAAGTTTTTTTTTTTTATTGAATGCTACTTTTATAGTCATATAGGCTCTAAAGGCGATAAATTTATCAATAATGCGATTCATATAACATTAAAAAAACCCTCATTGCAATTCGCCTCACATCACTCTTCATTCAACGATGATGTAACGACACACACATGTTCTTATATGAAAAAAGATATTTTTTACGTTCGACTTGCACGTCAGTTAATATGTTAATTTCATTTTTTTCGTTTGTTTCGTCGTTCGTTTCCTGACAGGTGGTTCGTTGCTTTCTTCGTAATCGAATCGATCGAATTTAACGACACGGAATGAAAATAAAACTTAACGAAAATAATTGTGGATAAATTCCACGAAGGGCACATAAATTTTATCATCAAGTTTAAATATTTTGTACTTCTGAAAATTTTTCCTTTGATCGCTCTAATGATTAATCAAAATATTAACTCGACCTTTCCATAACGAGTTTGAAATTTATTAAACTTAAAAAAATCAACGGTTAATTTTGCAGAAGCAATGAGTTTAATTATCTTTTTTTTTTTTCGGTAGATTAATTGATAAGTTCGTATTATATCTTTTTACTATTCAACAAGCTCGAGCTTATTGAATTGTTTATAACATAGCTTTTTACGAGCGGATATCGGCCATTATTATATTACTACTAGTATATAGGCCCGATGTTAATAACATCGGCTGTGAATTACGTAATTATATATATAAAAAAATTAAATCTATGCAAAAATATTTTATAAC
>JAOXNN020000055.1:7571097-7595669 GCA_028571205.2 Hydropsyche betteni | reverse complement strand
ACATCGGCTGTGAATTTATAACTATACTATTACGTAATAAAATAAAAATTACAAAGATTATAGCCGTTATTATAATGACCATAAAGATTAAATTTGGAGGTCGCGATTTTCGAGCTCGAGAATGATGTAAATAAATAGTGATTATAGCCGTTATTTTATGGGCATACAGGTTAAATTGGAATGGCAAAGTCAGTAGTAATATCGGCTACCCGATGTCCGTACTCGATTTGAATATTTAATTAATAAAACCAGTTCATTTATTATTTTCATAATTACGACATACAGTCAAAGCCAGAGACAGTAGGTAATAAGCATCATATTATAGACGTTAACTGTACACGCATAAAGACCATATTCGCGAAAAAGTCGCGAGCATCATCGAACGAACACACACACAGAAATCCGCTATTATATATAGGGGATATTTAATTAATAAAACCAGTTCATTTATTATTGTCACAATTACGACATATAATCAAAACCAGAGGCAGCAGGCAATAAGCATCACATTATAGACGTTAACTGTACACGCATAAAGACCACATTCGCGAAAAAGTCGTCATTGAACGAACACACACACAGAAATCCGCTATTATACATACGGGATCCTTTCATAAATTTACTCCCTCACATAACAACCGTTTACCCCTAACAACATAACCGCATTCAAATTTGAACTTACCCAAAATCCACAATTAAAAGACCCATCACACAAACGTCTCGACTCGACTACAAACGATCGAACCCGAGACGATCGAAAAAACAAGAAAAAACCAAATAAGTAACGAGTCCGATAATCGAGGCCGTCGAGAGACGTTCGTTAACCGCTCGGTTAACCCGTTCGCTGCCGGAACCGTTCGTATTACGTTCGGCCTTGACCGTCGGGGGCCCGCTTTTCGTGATTTTTGGTCACGATGCATGTTATGGTAGTATATAGGGTTTGTGCAGGGCCTCGTTTATGGGGTTTTCGCGGCCGATGATTGATCGGTGTCGCTTGTTTGTATGGTGTGGTGGGAGAGTTGCCGGATTTTGTGGTGCGAATGGGTTAATGTTGATCAGTTTTTGGTTTTCGATTGAGGTGATTTGTTTCGAATCGGTGATAATGCTTTTTGTATAAAGTTGTACCTCGATTGTTCGGACTGAACGGTGATTGAGATGGTGCGGTTAGGGAAAAATTTGTAGTCGAAATAAGAAAAAAATTATGAATTTATTAGAAATTGAATTAAATTATTTATAGATATTTTTAGTGTGTATAATTATGTACTCTACCTTTAAATATTTTCTAAACGTATTTACAGTCGATTTATTTTTATTATATTTGGTTATTTGATACTACCAAAACTTGCGAACATAAAATAAAATCACCACCATATTTTTTTCATTGGTTCCCAAAATAATAATTAATTAAGCCATAATTTTTAACGCCATCTGTGAAAAGTTTTTAAACTTCAAATTTTTAAAAATAAATTCCTATCGAGTTTTAATTTAATCACCCCATAGTTAAGTTTGTTATGATTCCGTATAATTTTCTTACGTACTCTCAAATTTTTATAAAAAAAATCATTAAATCTGCTATTTAAAAAAAATATATTTTGAACAACCCGGATAATAGAGGTTCTACTATACTTCGTTTTTCATTTTTGAATATTCATTGGGATTAATGGTTTTGAGTCGATGAAAATATTGTAGATAAAGTTAATATGGGAAACTACTTTCGGTATGAATAAAATTATTTAATAAGAATAATTTACAAAAATAGATTTTATTTTAATTTTGAAGTCCGGTTATTTGATTATCATACCTCATAAAAAAAGAGTTTTTGTATATTCAACTTGAGAAAGTTCGTGTTTCTATTTTGACTGATGGATCGCGTTGATTTGGGTAAATAAATATGAGCGTATAAATTCGTTATGTTACTTTTGTTATTATTCAAAATGTTTCGTAAGTAATTTTATTATTTATCGTTTTTATTTCGATCAAGTTGTATTGTACGTTTTGAATAGACGATGTCGTGTAGATATTCCATTCGTTGTATTTCATGTCTAACAAACGGCAAGTTTCAACTTCAGAGTGTTCGAATGAAAGGAAGTTTGCGGTCTGTTGCACTAGTTATCTGATGTCATTTATCGTGTATTTTTCGATCTGTGGTTCTAATTGAACCTAATATGTTTTGGGTTCGTTAATGTGAAACAGGAAATTGTTAGAAGATCAATGAATTTCTGTCAAATTTTTGTTTGATGCGTTCGTAGTTTAAATAACCCATTAATCCACTTTCATATTTTTTAATAACAGGGTTTATGAATACGTTGTTTTTGAAATCGTTTTCCATTATTATTCATTTTAGTGTTAAAATTATCATGATCTAAATATTCCATTTGGGACGTTTGTGTTAAAGTTCGTATACATAAATCCTATTAAATCCCAATTTAAATCGGTTCAGTTTGTAGTTAGGTAATTTAAATCTATATTTCTATATCTGCAAGCTGTTTGATTTGCGGTTTCCTGCATAATTTAGCACACATAAAATTTAGATATTGCTAAAATTCGCACATCATAAACAGCCATTAACATATTCAAAACCTAACAATATCATTTACCCAAATTAATTACAATAATATTTCTGAATATACGGCTCTTATGCAAATGTAGAATATCAAAACCGACGAACAAATTTGCACAACCCGAATAATATCCAACAACTTATTCCTTTGTTAACCCACAGTATATTTTTAGACAAACCTGGCCCACTTGACCGTCACATTCAAACAATAAAAATCACAATTTATAATACATGTCATAATATGACCGCAGAGTTCAATTTCCAACAATTCGTCGCTCATTATGCACTTGAGCGGTTTACTTTTTTTATGTTATGTGTGGGAGACTTAAAAGGTCACCTTCGCGCAAAATTTCCAACGTAATTTGCAGGGAATTTTCAATTTTCCCGAATCTATCAAATCTCCGAGCCAGACGGAATCGATTTGTCGCTTATCGTTATAAATCGACACATTTGAAAAATGAGCATCTCAAATCGAACTACCCCACGTACATACGATCCGTGTTCATTAACTAGTACATGTACAAATGAGATCCAATCTATATTCAGTGGATGTATAAATGGACACGTGTTCCTTTCTGATGAACCCCTCTATTTTAACATTCGTCCTTATTCATCATTGAAATCCAATCCCTAATCTTTTCTGTCAACGTATAAATACATACATAGTTTCTAAATCGTTTTTATTAAATTTTAATTTTTCTATTGATACGTAGATGTCTTTAATGATCGATTATATACGAATATTCTTTTGAACTTTGGATCAGTAGATAAAATCTAATTTAGAATAGTTTTTTTAACAGATCCTTGAATTTAAAGATCCGTTTAACAAGATGTGCCAAATTTGAACTGTTAACCTCGATTTAACGTATCTGATGGCGTGTACTTACTCGTTACGTACAATGTAAGGAGAGAGTGCAACACACCATATGGTGTTTCGGCTATGAAACAAAAATAGGTCGTCGCTCTTTTTCGGTATAAAATGTCGACACTGAAAATAGCAAATCATACCCAGACAGAGGAACAACAGCCAAAAAACAAATAAATGAAAGGAAGAGCTTTTAAGTGGGCCATGAGTGAGGCGTTCGGTTGGAAAAATAATCGAAAAAGAACGAAAGGTTAAACTGTGTACATATTGCATTATCGCGTTTTACGAACCGGTATATCCGATATGTTATATTTTGCAAATTGCTAATTTTGCACGACCTTCCGAGTTGACGCGATAACGACTTTATTGCGGTACATCGTGAGGATTAAAAAAACAATCATAGGTCGTCATGTCTTATCCGAATATAAAACCGTAAACTACGATGCGTTCGAATACACATAACAATTTATCGATCTAATAAAACGATCGTTTCTCACGGAATCGATTACTTTTCACCATAACGGTCCATTCAATATCGGCGTAATCAATCGAAAATTTCAATCGTCGATCATCTCGCGAAGCGAACGCATCCACAGCCCGTCGAATACGGAAATTATCGTTCCCACCGTAAACGTAAAATTTTATAATATTCACAATCACGTAACAACAAATTCAGCAGATCGTCCGAAACGGTTCCGCAGATCCGAACACCAAAAAAGCGCAATCCTCGCCGTTTCTCGGCTCGATGCTCGTCTTTTTTCGTATCCGGTCAATTTTTAACGATTCATTTTGGGATTCGCCGTTCGCAATTTCGGGAACAATCGGCTTCCGGCTGATGATGAATGCGATCGTCTTCGCGGAAGTCGTCGATCTTGCCGCGTTCGTGAAGAAGCCCTTCCTTTCTTCGTTTTTCGTCGTGAAATGATGATCGGAGGCTGTCCGAAGCGTTTGCTTTGAATTCGAAGGCTCGCTTTCGGATGGGTGTTTGAATAGGTTGTGTTCGTCGAGGGAATTGCGCGGAATCGATTAGCGCTTTCGGAGGATTGTTCGTTTTGTTTTTTGTACACCTCGTACTCGGGTTTCACTTTGAAACTCATAAATCTTTCGGTTTTTATATAGTTTGAATATAAATTTTATTGTTTTAATGGTTCATTGAATGATTCATCATTTTTTTTTTATTTTGGCTTAATATATTTTGATATCATTGACTATACGACAATTATTGTTCACAATATTCACCTTCATAAGAAAACCTTCGTTTAAAAACCCATAAAAAATGATATGAATTTTCAATGTTATCAAAAAAACTTTGTCCTTACAAATATTTAGTTTAGTAAACCTCATTTTTATGTTTTTTAAAGGATCAATAAAAACACGTAATTAAATAAATGCTTGCATATTGAGGGCTGCAGATATTTGAAAATAATAATAATAATAATCAAAAACTTATTTTTATTGAAAAGGTCGCGCAAATAATTCATTTTATTGGAAAAGTCGCGCATTTGGTACATATTTTCGGGTTTATATGTGTTTTTTGATGATATAAATAGATTTGAACTTTTGATGTCACCACATTAAAAGCAAGATCAAAAAACCGTTTGTATGTGGAAAAAAAAGCAGAAAAAAGCCACAAATTGACAAATGTCAGCAACGTTTGAACCAAAACTGTCAAAGCCTCAAATTTAATTAAATATTTTTATAAGTTTAATTGATTTTTAAATATTTTAAATTGCAGGAAATAAAAAAAACTATTATAACTAAAAATAGTGTAAAAACGTAAATTCCGGGCACGTAAAAACGAGGTTTAACTATTATCTCAAAAATATCCCAAATCCATCCAACAAACTCACATCCATATTGACACATCCCCAGTATTGAACATTAAACCGTCCGATATTGAAATCGCCCGTTTTCCCGCGAAATAAAAAAACTCGATTCCAATTTCAAGCATTCAAAACCGACACGCTATATTTACTATACTATATCAATTCCGCAAATCAAAACAAACGAGATTAATTCTTAATGCATCGATCAACCCCTATTCGCGAAATTAATTAACTAATTAATAAGCGGTCGAGGCCGAATTATTCGACGATGCAATATTCGATAATCCAATTCGGGAATGCGTTCGATATTCGAGTTCATTCATTACGAAAATTGCTCTCGATTCATTGTTGTTTTCGTTATGGCGAATTTTGACGTAACCGTCGATTTGTTACGGTTTTGTTCGTACGCACAAATCTGCTATTAATATTGCGCAATTTCGCTACATCGCCGTTACACTTTTTTTTCCGTTGTAATGTATAATATAATATCGAAATTAGAAACTGCTACATAGTTATGAATAGTCGAAAAAGAAAGTTAACGATATTGTGGTCGCACAACGGACCGGAACAAGTTTGTAATCAATTTGTAATACATATTTTCGTTTGATCCAATTCCTTCGATTATTATTATGCGTTTTTTTTAATCGTATTATATAAACAGTGGTTAATTCGATAAAGTTTGCTGTTGAAAGTTTTCAGCGGGCTGAATTCATATATGCGCTGAAAGACAGTTTGAGAAACCGTGGTTATTTGTGACACACGTGTTTGTTCACGAACGTTCGTGTCATTTTGAACAGATGCTGTACTTGTACTAGCAACTAGCACGTGCATCGGATGCGTGACCCGAACCACACGCACGTTTGTTCATACATGTGATGAATATGTATCGAAAAATAAAATTTTTAATGTCTTCTATGATATTAATATTTTTCAAACTATTTGGTTTGCTTTATAAGGTTTTCCAATTAAAAATATTTGATATTTAAATTCAAATGAATTTTCAGAAATACACTATATTAAAGATAGGTTGATTATTTAATGGATGTGTACCAGCAAATTTTGTTATTTATGAAATTCGAAAAATCACTGTTAATTTCTGATTGAAGTTTTCGTATGAACCGCATGTGAAAGGATTGAAAGACGTCAAAACATTCTTGCAAGCTTCGTATCGTGAAACATTTTCTTTGTGCCGTTTGAACTTCAGATTATTTTCTCGGCTGAAAGTTCAAGAAGTCGATATTTCGACGTTCTCGGAAAATTCTCGAAAGTCGGAACGTTTTCACAAAATCAATTTCGTCACCATCACATTCTGACATAACGATCTGTCCCCTATATATTAAAAGACACATTTTTCCTATATATCACTCAATTATCTTTGAAAGATACCGAAACATTCACTTTTCATTAAAAATTTAAGCCGATACGGCATTTTCACACCGATTTCCGCACTCGATTCTCCGCCGAGAGGAAAACGCTTTTCCGCATCTTTGCGGAAAACCTTTTTCCTGCAACACCCGTCCATTATGCTACTGCTCATGTCCGAACAATACCGTCGGAAAATTCTCACGGTTTTCACTTTCAGCATTGTTCGCGATCCGCTCACGCACAATTTGCCACGGACTTGATAACACCAGTCCATTTTCCGATATCTCAATATATTATATTATACAAAGGATATCGAATTGACATAATCTACTCCGAAGCACTCTGAAAATTCCTCAGGTGTACACAGCCGTTTTTCATAAAAATTTTCATGAAAAATTTATGAAGGACGTCGGTTGGAAGAGGGACATTTTTATGTATGTTGTTCGCATCCTCACACTCGAGGGGTTCACTTTCGTTGGGCGACAGCCAGTCTGAGTTTACTGCCGTGTTTTTGTTGTACAGTGTAATCCGAAAGTAAATGAAAATGTTTATTTGTCCGTGGCTATGTGTGCTTTGGCATTGTGCTAGTTTGCCGAATTCGAGTGTGTTCAAGTCTGTTCAAATCACATTAGTGCGGCGAGATCTGTGTTGTGCTTTCGTTATTGTTGTCCTAATATGTCGTGTGGGTGTTAAAAATAAGCCATGAAATGATTTTTTTAACATAAGATAAATATTAACGTGGTATTCTTAAGTCGTTTGAAATTCTGTTTAAGAAAGTCCTTCTAAGTATATTTTAAAAAAATAATATTATAGAAACAAGGACGTTTCATTTTATTTACAGAAATAAAAAAAATAATCTAGTCATTGATACATTAAAAATTTATTTATAAATTTGACGAATCGCCCGATAAACTTTCCGACGTAAAGGTTATCTTATACATATTCGGATGAAATTACACGTTTTCCCGCAATTGCTCGAGATTAGATACGAACGGTCGATACTCGAGTTTTTTTTTTTTGTCTATGTTTACTTTTTATATCCCATTTATTTTGCGATCATTCTATATTGTACAAGATTCGTATCGAATTCCGGTCACGCTCCCGTTGAAATCGCACATGAAATTGAAGACGCACTTGGCCAAGTCTGAAAGGAGAATAAATTTGTTCAGCGTCGATCGGACGCTTTCTTGTGACCGTTTCAACTTTGTTAGTTACTTCTGTGTTTATCTTTAAAAAAAATATAAGAATCACACGAAATTCTTGGGAATTATCGAGTTTCTCCTAAGTGCATGTTCGCCTCGTTTGATTACTCCCCTCTTCCGGCCATATTGCATTACACGAATGTATAATTTCATCAGAATTGTGATGAAACGGTTCAACTCTTGTGATGTTTCGTTTATCGGTTTTTTAAATGTTTAATTTTATCGGTCGGATCGCATTTTACTGGGTCGTTTCGCGGTACGTAAAATTAATTGATGCGTTTCGTTGAACTTTCGTTCGTGTTATTAGAAATGCCTTCTAATTCACAGTTATGTCTTATTAGAATATTTTTATAATCGCAATTTAGATATGCAAATGAAAAGTCTGTTTTATATTGTTTTTCGTGTATTGTTTATTGTAAACACATGATATTGTTCCATTTTATCTGATGAACAATGGGAATTAATTGTGTACGCGCTTTTATTCTCGACTTTTTTCTCATATCGTTTGAAAAATGCATATTTAATATTATTAAATTTAAATATTTTAATAAATCAATAAAAATTCTTAATATTAACGTTATATTGCATCTTCATGTCATTTATTACTTCCAGAAACCTCATCTAATTAAATCATTTTTTTAATGGTGTTTCATGCAATTTTTTTATGTAGTCATATTTTTTCAATTCTCACGATCGTAAAACGTTAAGTGTTTTTTCCTGTTATTGTACAACGGTCGATGCAATGTTTTTGCAGATGTTTAGAAAATCATTTTGAAATTCCATAAATCTTAATGCAATGAAAATATAATATGTTTTCTTTGGTTGATGGGATATCGTTGGTATTATATATTATATATAATGTTATGTTATAGTTAAATCCCTAGACGACATCGATCGCCATCACGAATGACGGCCTTTTTATTTTTCTATTACACGAATTTCCCGATTTGTACGATAGAATTATTTAAGAAAATTCTATTAAATTTCAATTGTGGTTCTTTATATTGAATCAAATTCGATTGGTATAATCCATTCGAAATATATTGCTTTATAAAATGATTTGATATGAAATCTATACTAAAGCTTTTGTATATACAAAGGTATTATATATTTCAAATATACGATATAGAAATATATAGATTTCTTCTGTACATTTTTTTTTGTTCATTCAATAATTTTACGTATAAAAAATAAAATGTTTGTTAGTTCAGTGAAATTGAAATATTAAAAAATATATATATTATATACGAGTGTATAGTTTTGAAAATATCAGTTGTTTTTCATCGCCTTTGTACATAGTCTTCTACTATGCATACCTGCTTTCACTTTAATTGGATTATATACGTGTAAATATATTTTTCCCAGCTTCTTGATTTTTCTTTTAACCGAAGGAAATTCTTTGCAGTTTTCTTTGAACATTTCACGACTTTTACATCCGATCGGATCAATTAACCACAGAATAACAAATGTGTTTCTCTCGAACAATATTTTTTCTTACAATTAGTCGAAGTTGTTTCGTTATTCTAATATGTAATTGGATCGTATCTATTGTGAATTTAATAATATTCGTGTCTTCGCATAAAAAATTCTTTCATGATAAAATGCAATTAATCCTATGTTTGCTTTGTCTATTGAAGAAAAGTGGCATTCCAATTTATTCGAAGTTTTTTTTTTAAATATTCGTAAAAAATAACCAGCAAACAACATAGATAATAATAATCTTGTGTTTTATCGTTGAAAAATCAATTTAATTGCACATAATACGGCAATAACTACAACAATAATAATAACACGCGCAATAAACAAATGCCCGATGTCACTGCGACCTTCATACCGATATCGTTAATCTGATACTAGCTGAATCTAGCAGACGTTGTCCTGCCAGTCTGTATTATGACAGCTTGATACGATACAATTAATTGCGTAACAGTACGACAGATCTTCGACTCTTCGTACTGATTTTTTTCAGTATTTTATTTTTTGTTTTAATGATACAAAAACCTTCTCGACAAAAAAATACATATACATGCCAATTTTTATAGTGATCGGTATTGGAGTGAAACGGCATCAAATAAACAAACATCCATTTTTATATATAATATATTAATTCTCATCGTATTTTTTTCAGATGATCGTATCTCAGAAGAGGGACGGCGATGTGTGACGAAGCAGAACCACCCTTCAACATATCCACATGCGATGCCACGGCCATCGAGATCGACAAGTCTTCGGACACCGTGCAGACCACCATAACGACAGTGACCACCGTGACCACCATCAGCGCCGTGGTCTCGGAGGACCACGTCGAGGAGCAGCAGCAGCAGCAGCACCAGGCAGACGTGGCCAACTTCAACAGTGACCAATTGCCACCTACAGGCAGCGATAGCGGTGTAGAAGTGGCTCCCGGGGAATACGCCAGCAGCGGTGCTCCGGAGCCTCTGTCTTGTGCTTCCAGTTTGATCAGTTGTGGGTCGGGTTGCGAGGACTCTTTCGACATCCTCTCTTGCAAAAACGTCGATTTTAAGTCCAATAATAACAATGGGGACGGCACCAGCGAAGGAGGCAGCGAAAGTTCGTCGATAACGGGCAGCGGGTCTGCCAGGGCTGCGGCTCGAAAGTTGTCCGGTTCCAAGAAGAGAGTGGCCGTTACCGAACCGGGAAAATCGCCTAGGAATAAACCTTCCCCTGCTCCACGTCCGACCCAAGGCAGAGCTCCGTCGTTGGCTACGAGGGAGCGTGCTAGGTCCAGGGAAAAGTCTGTTCCTGGGGAAAAGCCTCCTCCTCCCACCGGCCCGAAGCCAGTAGTACCTCCGAGAAATAGACCACGAACTGCTGTTGCTCCTGATTCGTTGGCTCTTGTCTGCCGCGAATCTCCTTCTATGAAAGTGAAGCCTACTAAAACGTCTGCGGCCCGGTGCCGCACTCCTGGAGCTTCGTCTCCGACAGGTCCTCCGTCTCTAACGCCTCGAAATATCATTGATGCAGCCGCTAGTAAAACTAGAATGACTCCCGATTCGAAAGCTGCGTTTGATAAGTACGCTACCTTGCCCAGAAGAAAAAGAGAAACTTCTCCAGAGCTATCTGTTTTCAAAAAAGAAAAGAATTCCCAAATTATCTCCGAAAATTCAATAAATAAATGTCCTAGTATTTTTAAGAGATCTGTTGCTCGCGATAGAGATTCGCCTCCATTGAGAAGTTTGCCTCCTTATCCTAAGAGCAAAATGTCCCCTAAAATAAGAATTTATCATGAGACAAGTGTACAGACCGCTTTGAATGGAACTGATGTTGAAAATGCTTTAGCTGGTGTTGGAATCAAGGAGATAAGAACTGATTTAGTCGTAGTAAAAAAAGTTAACAAAAGTGTCCAAGTAGATAATAGAAACAAGGAAATTGAAAAGCTAGAAGCTAAGGTAAAAGCTTTAACAGAAGCCAATGTCAAGTTGCAGGGTCATTACGATGAACAATCTAATAAGTTAGCTGGACTTGAAAATAGGTTAGAAGAAGAAAGAGCAGACAAAGTCGCTGCGCAGGAAGAGCTGCAAAGAAATACTCAGCGAGTGTTGAGTATGCTTGGTGGAAATGATTCTGAAGCTTGTGGTGATAGTTTAATGCTGCTGGAATCTCAGTTACAAACATCAGCAAATATTGTGATAAAACAACAAGAAGAAATTAATAAATTGCATAACACTTGTAGGGAACTTCAACAGGTAAATGATAAACATATTTACTTGCTCATGCAAAGTTTTCGCTAGTAATTTTAATTTTTTTTTTATGTTTCAGGAATTGAATAAAAGTGTAAAAGCATATCGATCTCTAGAAAGTGTTTTGGAGGAAACCGAGCAAGAAGCAAGCGAACTTCAAGAATTTTTGCAAGCTGAGAAAACTACTCTGCAGGAAGCTCTCCGTGAAGGAGAAGAAACAATAATCAAGTTACAACGAGAAGTCACTAGCAGTCGAAGAGAATGTCGTCTTTTGGTTAGAATCAGTGAACAGCGAAGGCACGAAGTTCTCGCAGCACGTGCTCGTTTGGCTATTACTCGTCCTTCCCAAAATACTCCAGCAGCACTACCAGCTCTTGCTCAACGACTTCAAGCCTTATTACAAACATTGATTCATACATATGCCATATCTCCCGATGATTTAGAGGTAGGATTCGATTTATATATTCCTATGCTGAATGAATATTAAAAATTCTTAACATTTATTTAATATACTTGTAGGAAGTAATATTCCATAATGAAGCATTTAGTAGAAGTGGCAGTAGCGAAGCTTGTTCCCCAGGTAGTCCTATACCTCGAAACCAACCACCAACTTCGTTGCCAGATCCTCCAGTTCCATTCAATTCTTCTAGATTTTCTGATGGTATTTGATTAATAGCAATATTTAATACTTTTTATAAAAAATTTATATTAACTAAATTAAACTTTTTAGATGAAAATTCTGCCGAATTGCTTGATTCAGAAACAGAACCATGCCTTATGATGGAAAATGTCTTGGAAGATGTAGCAATCCCCGATACTTATTCTCACAATCTGGTATCATCTGGTTTAAGCATAATGTCCTGTCCAAATACAACACAACAGAATATACAAGAAGATGCACCTCTTACCTGTCCTCTTCTTGGGGAAAATCAAATCAACGAAAACAGATTTTTAAACAACGGTAACAAAGAAGACTCCTTCAGTTCTCTTCATAATATTACAACATTTAGCGCCGACGAACTTTCACCAGCAATTCCTGATGAAAAGCCAATATCGGAATCTTCTTATTATCCTGATGTGGATACATTTGATCTTTTGAATATGGGTTATTCGGAACATGACTCTTTGCAAAATTTATCTCAAGCTATTCTCAATCGACAACAATCAGAAGCTGAATGTAGCATGTCCGAAGATGCTCTCAATAAAGATATTGATCCATATGCAAATATGTCAAATTCGGTCGTTGATCAGGTTATTGTTGTTGATAATTTGATTTCCAAGTTATTGAAAACGTTGAAAATCATATCAATGAACGATGCCAATGGACATCCACACAAAAAGTAAGTACTCAGTATTTATTATGCAACATCAAAAAAATACACAAAACACAAACTAAACACAATTTTATCATAGGGAGAAATTAAACAACATTTCAGAAGAAGTTTCTCTCAATAAACCACGACACAAGAATTTCAAAGGTGATACTAGTCATAATCTTAACGGAAGTTCTAAGGTAAGTAACTCGTTTGAAAACTTTATATGAAAATTATTCCAATATTGAATTTGATTTATCGGTTGCAGAGTGCGGAAAACATCGCAGATACCCGCAAAGAATACAAATATGAAAAACAATGGTCTTCTGAAGATCGCGGAACTGGCGAAAAATGGTGTCATAAAAACTATGCTAGTGATAGCCAGCTGACGTCCCAAATGTATAACGGTGAAGAGCACGGAAGTCCACATCACAATCTGTCTGTTTTGGCAGATTGCAGCGTGACTTCACCTCAGCCGATAGATTCAGCTGCTTAGTCCATCTTACAAACAGATATTACGTACAAACATTATGACAGCATAAAAGAATTAGTAATTGAAAAATATATATATTATAGATTTAAACACTATTGTAGTAAATTGTGGCGAATTTTACGCTACATTATTCGCATACGATTTACATAGATTATTTCAGTGTCATATGTGCGATAATTAGTTCATATGTTACTGCTGAATTTTTAAATTGAATCGATTTCTAAACACCGTATTGTCGAATTGTGTTGAAAAATCGATTGAATTTCACAATTCGATGATAACATATTTAAGAGAGTTGAAATAGAAAAAGATGTGATTTACGGACTTGCCAAAAACTTAAATGCATTGATATACTATGGACTCGGTAATATGTCTGGTAAACTTTAAGTAATGACTGCCATACAAGTTTGATTTAGTTAAGAATTAATACTACTCCTTTCATAGAAGGATCTCAATTATTATATTTTATTAATTTTAATTAACTCATTCCACATATTTCTTACGATAAAACAGCTTTAAATTTTATTTATTTACGAAACTTGATCAAAGTAGAAATCAATTTATTTATTTATCACGAAAATCTGAAATCAATAGTATAGTCTTTTTATAGATCATGAAATAAAACATACAATTAAGATTTTTTGCTTGTGTTGTATAATAATCATGCTTCCTATAATTTATAATAAGCGCTTTTATTTTTTTGACAATGCTGTGTGTACATATTATGGATAGTGAAGTTTATTTTTTTATGAAGGCATTGATTTTTAATGGTCTGTAGTCAGACTATCGTATAAACGTTGGGTGCTGATTGTTATTCGAGATTCTTTTCATATGCCAATTTTGAAAAATATGTATCATTCCTAGAAACGACCTTTATATTTTTTCACATTAAACTATCATGTAGATGTTTCATAATGTATTTACTAATTATTTGAACTGATATATGTGCAAATATTTTTCTCGTGAGCTTGTCGAAATTGGTATATTTAAACTGTTTGACTTTTCATTGTGATATGTTTGTTGTAAGTACATTTTATTCCAATATTACGACGAATTACAGGGAGCCAAAAAAAAAATAACGTTGCATAAGACTGGCCAAGATTGAAGCAAAAGTGATTGATCGATTGACTTTTTTGAGGTTGGAAAATTATAATTTGTGTGTAAATTTTGTAAATAAATATATTGATTTTTGATTCAAGATTTTTGATTTTCCTCTCATGCAATTAAAACTTCCAAAATTCATCTCTGATAATTTTTTTAATATTTATACACATTGTTTTCATTATATACAAAAAGTTTACAACATTCGGTTTATCACCATAAAAACAATTATTCAAATATCTTTCACCATTTTTTTTTTTACAAATATCCTCTCATATACACCATTTTCATATCAGAGGTTAATAAATCTAGTTTTTCAAATTGTGTCTTGGCCATATAAGATGATAATTATAAAAACACTAAAATCATACTGAAATAAATAAATATTAAAAAAAAAAACGATATTTGTGAGATTGTACAAATCGAAGTATTATTCAACGGATTTGCAAATTGAGATTTACTTCGAAAAGGATATATTCACATCTATTTTTTTTTGTGAATTTTCTTTTTATAGCTTATATCGAATGTAATAAATATGACAAAATGAAATAATTTGCTAATACAACCGACGCAAAAAATGAAAGCATTTTAAATTAGAATGATAAAAAAAAATCCATGAGAATGGTAAATAGATAATTTACACCGATTTTCATTAATTCTCATATGTATAGTTTTCATATCACATATAAAGTATAGGTATGTATGTAGTGTACAGTTCTTTTTTTATTTCAGTAGAGGATTTGATTAACCAGCTACACATAAAAAAATGTATTATAATTTACTTACTAAGTGATTACATATACTTTTATTTAAATAAATTAATTTACTGTTTCCAACAGACTTGCAAGATTCACAAATGAGGTTGATAGGAAATATATCAATTATTTTATTCACATATGTAATATCGAAGTTGCTTAAATAAAAATAAATTAGAAAAATAATTCTCGTATTACATATTCGAAATATAATTTACATAATTTATTTTCTAAAAAGATAACCAAAGCTCTACTGATACTCAATATGCATATTAAAATAACAATTTTCTTTTTTTCATTGGTTATTTAAGCTGCTTTAGTGAACTGTTTTATCACGGAAAAAAACATGACTTCAGATTTTTGAGTTTCATCGTATTGAATATTGAAAATTTGTTAATGAAAAATCCATTGATTTTATAAATATGGAACAAAACAGACTGACGTATTCATATACCAATCCCTGTTAACAAAGTATTTATTGTTATGGACATAAAAATAACAAATGATCGTGAAACAAGTAAGAGTAAATGGAACAAATTTACTATCAAGCTATTCGAATAATTCCTTTAAGGGACTTCTACAAATAAACGAAAAGCTATCCTTCGGTAAATTTTGCGGATAAATCCATCAAATTCAAAATGTACTAAGGTCCATTATGTCGATCGTTCCACAAACCATTTTCTGTACCCATGATAAAATATGCAATAGAACACACAGGAATATTCAATATTTCCATTAAATATTCAATAAAAATAACTTACAGATTTACAGAAACATTTACCACATACATACATTCATATACATTTATATAAACACATGTTGTCAAGTGTTACATTAATTCAATCAGATATATTTATTTAAAATCTTTCACACAAGTGGTACAAACTTTTCTATTATAAATCTCAAAAATGGTCAATTCATTTTAAAAAATATATATATATGTATATACGATTTCTAAAATTTTCACTGGAGCACTTTTAAGTTTAGGATAAATTGATAAATAAGCATTGGTACGCATCCTCGAATGAACTAACCAATGACACAGAAAATGTACTTTTGAAATATATAATCCACATCAAGATTCACATATATAAAAATAAATCTAATTAAAACTGGATATTTTCAATTCAATATCAAAAGGAACAATATTCGGTAAAAGTCTGCAGTTTACCGGGAGAATTAAAAGTCCACTATTACAGTAGGTCCCCTTTAGAATAAATAAAACGTAACCCTTCATCTTACAAACGGCAAAACTTAATCTTACTAACGGCGAACTGGTTTCAGTCGTTTCGAATTTTTTTTTAATCACTAGTATAAATGATAAATTAATTGAATTTGGATATTTCATAAATGCTAGTAGAATGTTTCAAGCGATACGTATTACATGTGTGGTCGAGACTGACCCGACCCGTCAAATAAAATAACAGAAATTAAAAAAAAAGTAATGCAGCCCAATTGTTAATATAACAATTGTGTAAGCCATGTTAGTAATTTTTAACGTAACATTCGTATCCCTTCGGGAATACACACAAAGAAGACACATTCTCTCTCTTAACCTTTCTTACAATCGTTTTAACAATCAGATGCATGCCATACTATCGTGTTAAAATTCCTCAGTCTTAGCATTTCATTAACACTTCTGGAGAAATAAATTGCAGCGGCCACCAGTGGCTTAAGTGGAAAGATAGAGTCTGTGATAATCGTTGGCTCCAAAAGCAGCGTTGCATTTAGGACATTTGCGTTGCCGTGTTTCATAGCGTGTCTTGAGACAATCCCAACAGAAGACGTGGAAGCACTTGGAAAGGACAGCATCTTTGCGTTTTACTTTGCACGAAGGACATGTTAACGTTTCCTTGTATTCCCTAATTTCTTCTAAGAGCACTTCATCCATACTGCTTCCTGCCATTTCCATCTTCTTCATCCTCTCTGCTTTACGTCGCAATACAGCCAACTCCTCCTATGAACAAAATATAAAAAATTACAAATAACCCATACAAACGAGTTAAATGAAAAAAATGATAATCTTACGTGTAATCTTTTTGTCTTATATGCCTCGGCTTCTAATGCACTTGTTTTTTCTGCTACTACTTGTTGAGCTTCTTTCATTTGAGCATGATATTTTTCTGAAACAATACAATTTATGTATAGAAAAAAACTTCTTTTGGATTCAATTAACACATGAATAAATATTTACCTAAATGCAATTTCAGATCAGCTGCTGATTGTGCAGATTCAATGGCTTTCCTTTTGTGCATTTCCATAGCTTGTTGGCGTAGCACAAGTTCTTTTTCAACTGCACTTAAAGTATTCTGTAAAAGTCTTTCTTTTTCTTCTAATTTTCGAGTGACCAAATTCATAGATTCTATTTGTTGATCTTTAGTAACAACCTTATAAAAAAAACAAAAAGTAAATCCGTATAATAAATCATTATTCAAAATGGGAAATGTTAATGTGTTTATAAATCAAATTAAACATACTTGTTCTTGAAGTAACTGTTTTTCTTCCCTAAGTAATTTATGAAGTGAATTTGCTTTAATTCGTTCAGTCATTAATTTAAAATTAGCATCATCTTTTTCACGAAGTTGCTGAATAAGTCTGGAGTTCTGCTCTTGCATATCTTCGAAAGCTTGACCAGTAACTTCCATCTCATTAAGAAGTGCTTCTTCCTCCTACAATTGAAGAAATTTTTAGAAAACAAATTTATTTCGTTGAATTCTTATTTTCAGTTCTAGAACGTTACATGTGAGCCAGCAAAAGGTCTGTTGAATGCTCCAGCCGGCCAAGAACCATCAGCAGATGGTTTTTGAGAAGATATCTGCTTTTGAAGTTCATACTTTTGTTCCTCCAATTGTTTGATTTTTCTCAACGCATCTTCTTCTGCTAATTTACGTTTTTCTTCCCTCTTACATTCCTATGAAAATATACAATTGATGAAAAATGTATAAAATAATTTTAGTTGACAAATATTATGTGAAATGTACCTGTTGACGTTTAGCCTGTTGTCGGTGATCATCAAGTTCTTGTCTAGCTTTCCTTTCAGCTGCCATTAATTGAACTTTGTCACGCTGTTCTTTACTAACACCTTTATACATGTCTAGTAATAATTTCATTTCTTTTTGATCATTGAGAGATTTTCTAAAACATCAAGATTAAAAATAAGAAAACTATTGAGTTAACCAATTTAAAATGAGTACTGTGGAACTCACTTGAGTTGTTGTTTAAGATCTTTAATCATTTCACCCTCTTGAGATTTACTAGACCTATTATGGTCAACCCTATCTTTATCTTTAGGTTTAGAAGTGCCTTTAGAATGGGGTGTAGCAGATTTTACACCGTCCACCACGGCTGCGTTTCCACTTTGATTAGTTATAACACCATCTTTGGTATCAACAGGTTCTTCGTTCTACAAAATGCATAGACAAAACATAATCGTAGTGTTAAATAGATCAAATTGATTTGCTTATCTGACAATATACTGTAATAAAAATAAAAACGTAATACAAATTATTTAGGACTATTTGTCAGTAAAAAAAATGAAAAAGTAGTACAAATAATTTTTGAATGTTTGTCATGCATAAAATATGCTAATAAACTTTTCGAAAATAAATCAATGTTAGATTGTCATAATATGTAATGATAAAGATTATGAAAATGTTTATGATGCAGTTATCGATATTTTTTCCAAAAAAAAAAACGAAAAATAAAATATAAAAATGAATCAGTTGGTTTTTATTTTTATACAGAATCCCTGCGTCACTACACGCTACTGATAATGATGTATTGAGTGATTAATTTTTCATTCACATGGTGTATCCCAAATAATCGTAAAATCAATTATTCGATTCATTGGGATCCCAAACATTCCTAAAATCAATTATTCTAATATCGAATATGACATTGGCAAAATATTCAGATAATTGAATATCTGAATATATAATTTATCAGATATCTGTTTTCTATTTTAAAAAAAAGAGATAAAAATAAAATATTATTATAAATATTATTTTTGTTTGTCTCGACTTAGGGTTGTTTTTCGATCTCTTCGCTTGCATCTCCATTGTTATCTAATTCGTTACGTATCCTAAGCAAAAATATCAAAAAGTTCTGAAAGTCGAGGTATTATCATCATAACTATAAAGACGATTTAATTACCGAGGAACTTTATAAATTATGTGCTTAATAAAAGCATGAATAATATCCCATTAATTTTATAAATATTCAAACTTACGAATATTGAAAAAGGGGCCAATATATCCGAATATTGAATATTCAATTGGAACCCCTAATTGTGTACGATTATAGTAAACAATAAATGTTAGTCAAAAGTAATTGGTAGGTTGTAAATGATGATAAAATTTGGGTGTAATAAGAAAATTTACCTCGTGAGTATCATTTTCCTCTTTTTTGACTTGTACAGTTTCAGCCGGTGGCGTACTTGAAGGTGGAGTTTGTTGAGTGTTCTCGACAACAGTGCCAGCAGTATTTACAACTTCTTTTTTCTCTTCCTTTATCACAGTGTTCAAATTTGGTGGTCCAGTTGAATTACAATTTGCGCCATTTGATTCTTCCAAGTCTTTCTTCAACTACAAAATTTTTCCCAGTTTTATTTAACGATTATTCAAATAATTTTATTCGCTACAAAAAACAACGAAAATATACCTTTGCTATTTCTTGGGTAGCATCTTTGTACTTCCGTTTATACCTATGAGCTTCACCTTTCAACTGTCCATTGTGGTTTTGTAGAGATGTGATCAAATGTCTCATTTCCTTGTTAATGGGTCCGGTTTGTTCATTGGCTGCTAGGTTTTGTTCAAATTCTATACGCAACATTTCATATTCCTTTCGCAATTGCCCTAACACGTCTTCGAGTTGGATTAATTCGGCTCTGAGACTTTTTTGTCGAGCTAGCTCTTCACTCTGTTGAATAAACACATTAAATTAAGCATTACAGAAAAACATAACAACCGTAAATTTTAATACACGGCGATATTAACCTCCATCATTTCTATTTGACGTTGATGTTGATTTTTACTATTTTGCAACTGTGTCCTTGTTTCATCTAAAGCTGTTTTCATTTGCATGGATTCATTATATAAAACGGAAAATTGGCTTTGTAAACATTTGTATTCAGTCGTTTCCACAATAACGGATTCAGGCAATTGTCGAATCTAGAATTTAGTTTTTTGACATTAACAAATTCATTCATTTGACGATAAATAAAATATTTCAGTTGAAATCACTATTCTTACATCCATTTTAAGCTTCTCGACTTCTTTTAATGCTTCCCTGTGCTGTTGGTGTAATTGATTCAATTCTGTAAGACGATTATTAGCTAATTCTCCAGATTCTTCAGCTTCTTTGTGCAAATCTTCCAATTGTCCTGCACCAAGTTGTACACTAGTACTAGAGGCTGTATTGGATGAATTGCTACTTGTACTTCCAACTAAATGATAACTTTTTAATTTCTCTATAGCTTCGGCTAAGTGATTTTCTAATTTATCATTCCGTGACCTGACCTGCAAACACATTTCGCAATACGATTAATTTCTTAAACTTTATTAACATTTTTATCCAAATTATTTCTAAATAAACCAACTATATAAGATTCTACCTATATCTGACTTATTCTACACATAATAAATACGGCAAAAAATTCGAAACCATCAAGGGAACAAAATTAGCAAGTTAAAACATAATTGTTGCTTTTGCAAGGCATGTTACACAATTGTTAATTTAGAATCCATTGAAATATATTAAAAAATAACAGTTCGTAGATATGATTTAGTACACGCTGTAATCACGATGATGAGCTGACATTTCATACATAAGAAGCAATTAATACAATGCAGTGATTCGTGTTGGAAAATAGCAGGTTTACAAATGAGTGTCTGAACATGAACTTGTTGAATTTACACACCATCAGTACAATAATGTATTTGTGATTGAAATGTATTTTTTCAGTTCTCATCTAATTTATAACTAAATATAAAATCATCAGCTCTAATTGGATATATCACTATTTTGTGTTAGTTTAAATCGAATTAGCACAATAAAAATAATTTATGGTAATAACAAATTTAATTGTGCAGATTTGTGACTATGAATAAAAAGAAGTTTGATAATCTTCTAAGAGTGGGAAAACATATAAGTCAACAATGTTGAAATACTAATATATAAATATGATCATATAAAATAAAGAACGTTTGTTGTATATTGGAAAATGATCATTACAATCAGCTATCTGATGTTCGTTAGTATTATTAGTTATTAGACAAAGGAAATCCTGGATTGATAACCGAGAAGCATTAAACGCCCACAAAAAATGCCATGTAGATGAAATACATATTTGCAGTACGTGTAAATGAGAATGACTCAAAATAGAAGTAAATAGAAAAGTATCAGGGAGGCTTTTGTCCAACAGTGGACATGAGCTAGATGCTTATGATGACAACGATAAAAATCTTATGATAAACTAAATAAATATAATGCGTTGTAAGTAAAATATATTCTATGATTAACTTTTAAAAACATACGTTTTATTATATACAGCTAGAAAAATGAAATCAAATAAACAAACATGTTTATCTTTCTTTTCTGATTATGAGAAATATCGATAAGAAATCATAATATAGACTTCATTATTGAAATTTGTCAAGAATCTATCCTATTACGGGTTATACGAAATACATAAGTAGTAATACCAATATTGCAAATAATGACTTATTGCAATAATGATGGTAATTTCTACTATAATAGTGGTCTTTCTGCAGTTGAAAAGTGAGATTTTGTTTCAAATTAGAATTTAAATAAATAATGATGCATATTTATCGATAAATGAAAAGTTTACAAGTCGATTTACATATAAACTTATAATGAACTATATTTTCCTCAAATCCAAAAGAATAATCATGAAAAAAATAATACCTTCATAAGTTCGTATTGAGTTTCATCAATTTGATTACGCAATTCTGCATTTTCAGTATCACGACTGTTGAGAGCATCTTGTAAGCACGCTACTCGCAGCGTCATCGTATGGTGACGCTCATGTAAACTAGTTCCTAAAGCTTGTAGTTTGCGATTTTCCGCTTGCAGATCAGCATTCAAAGAGCGCACCGTTTCGTCCAAAGCTGGGGGAGTTACTTCGGTTCCGCTGCCATCTGCGAAACGAACAATTTTCAATCGTAACCGTCGAAACGCTCAAATCAATAAGTACAAAACGATTCAACTCACCGTCTACTGTTTCTCCGCTCAACGCACGAGATACTTTTTCGTTCCTCTGTTGTAACCTGTCGAAAGCTTGTAAAATTTTGGCAACCGCTCTTTTGCTGACCTGTACTCTATGTGCTAATTGTTCTTCTAGTTCTTGTTTATCCCATGTTGATAATTGCATTAAAAACGACGTCGTAGCTTCGTTTTCATCTAAAAAGTTTAAGCAATAAATAAGTTACGATCGTAAACATGTTTAATTTGAGAAAATGTACATGTTTGAGAACTGACTTTTGTTTTCAGATTCGTCTGCAGTTTCTGCGTCGAATCTCTGCAACAAGACCCTGATATCCTCGTTTAATTGATTCCAATATCGATTTACGACACATAACACGGCATCGTCTTGAGTTTGCCGCTTCTCCAACTGTTCTATCCTCTGACGCAACTCTGCCTCCGAACGGTGTCGTTGCTCTATTCGCTGCAGATGAATAAAGAGACTTTTAATATTTGACTTTCTTTTTAAATTTTTCAAAAAGTATCATTCAAAAGATAATACAGGACTCCAAATTTAAAAAATGCTATAAATTATTTGTTATTTTTATCCAGTATACTATTTATTTGGAATTGAATTATTTTTGTTCAAAATTGTTATTGAATTTCTATTTTTTGTGCAGGAGGGGGATCTGAATGTTTTGTTTATTATTTGGTGTCGATATAATTTTTTTAATAGGAATTATCAGGTAATGATCTGAAATAAATAATGAATTGTTTATTTGTGTTTTGGATTTTTGTCGTGAAAGTGTTTTATCGTTGAAATACGAATGGCAAAAAATTAAATGATCAAAATTTTGATCAAAAACAGTCAGAATAAAATGATGAATTGTCAGAATTTAATAACGAAACGGTAAGAATAGGTTTGGTTAGGGTTCTTAATATTACTCTGACTGTTTAATATAAATTCTGACACTCAGTTAAAATTCTAATCATTCAATATTTATTCTGACGTTTTTGATTAAAATTCTGACCAAAACACGATTAAAATTCTGACTGATTTAAAATAAATTATGATAAACGGGATAAAAATTCTGACCAAAAACTGTACATAAATTCTGACCATTTAAATAGTAGCCAACACGTATGCATGTTACGTTTTCGAGATTGCAAAACGAGTTTCACGTTTGAGATATTGTTCAATCGAAAAAAGTGTATATTTTCGTCTGAAAAAAAAAATTGACATTGAACAATAAAAAAAATTGCGTAAAAAGCATAGCCCATTGTCGTGAAAAGCTTCAGTCCCAATTAGAGAATGGCTAATATTTAAATGGTCAGAATTTTCATCCCGTTTATCAAAATTTATTTGACATCGGTCAGAATTTTAATCACGTTTCAATCAGTATTTCAATCGAAACGGTCAGAATAAATATTGAACCTTCAGAAATTTAAACGGATTTCTCAGAATTTATATTAAACGGTCAGAATAATATCGAGAACCCTAACCTAACCCATTCTGACCGTTCCTATACTAAATTCTGACCGTTGATCATTTTATTCTGACAATTCAACGTTTCGTTCCGATTTTTTTCGATTAAAATCCTGACCAAAACGCGATCGAGATTCTGACCGTGAAATTTTTCGCACTCGACAATGCGGAAAGACGAGCGTTGTCCAATCTGCGTCCCGAACCGAAAGCGCACCCGACCGGGCGTCACCTTCGCAACGCGAACGCCCGCCCCCCCGCTTTCACCTACCTGCGGCGCCTTCGCCGACCCTCGGGGGCGGAGGCTCCGCGGGGGGAGATCCCTCGCCGCGGACGCCCCGGGCCCCCGCCGCCGAGGCGTAGGCGGGCCCGTGACGTCACGCCCGCCACCGCACCTGTCAAAATACCCTGAAACGCGAAAGGGCGCGGGGGGGACGCGCGAGGGGAGGAGGGGGGCGCGGGGTTGTGCGTCGCCGTCGGCCATTTGGTGGACTATACGTATATGAACGTTTAGAGGGCGGCTGACCTGCGCGAGCTTCTTGTTCTGGAACTGCAGCACCTTGATGTCCATCTCCTCGAGCGTGGAGACGGGCCCGATGAGGTGCGGCTCGAAGTGCACCTTCTTGATGGGCGGGTGCGCGAGCGCCGCCGGCTCCTCGGCGAGGCGCTTCGACATGTCGGCGGGCGCGGGGGCGCCGGGGCCGGGGC
>JAOXNN020000055.1:7547410-7570487 GCA_028571205.2 Hydropsyche betteni | reverse complement strand
GGTTTTCACATTTTATCGTTTTCCGTTTCTTAACAAATCCACAGCCGATGTTATTAACATCGGGCCTATTTACTAGTCTTGTCATAATTTGTCAGATGATCAAAACGTTTCGACGCACTGTTTTATCATAATTTGCAAACGTAAACGTAAACGTGTTGAAGCAAATCAGCATTTTTGCTAAATGCGCACACGACGACATTCGTCGCGTTTAGATCAAATGAATGTAAATAGTGACGAGTGACGAGCGCCGAGTTTGAAAATATAATTAGCGGACGATTCGATACAATGTTCCGTCAAAATTTGTATTGTAAACGTGTTTCGCAATCGAAGCGAATCAGCGTGTTTTGCAATTTTGCCAAATGCGCGCACGTCGAAATTTTTTGCGTTTAGATCGTAGAAATGTAAAGAGAAGCGAACGCTGACGATGAGTTTGAAAATGACACCGGGAGACGACCGGAACTGAAGGTTGTTTATTTAAATACGTGCAATCCTTCGTTTCGACGTAATGTCTCGTCATAATACGGTATTTTTATTCGATTTTGCCGAATGTGAGCACACGCCGAAGTTTGTCGCGTTTAAATCGAAGAAATGTAAACAGATGAAAATGCCGAATTTGAAAATAACGTTAACAGACGACCTTCCAATACAAACCGACGTACTGTACTGAAGGTTATTCATGTAGATGCGTGCGTTTTGAAAAATTTCGCGTAAGCATTTCGTAGACGAATGTGTTTCGTTCGCATAAAGTGCATCGTCGAACATTGACCTGGGGTTTTTTCGCGGCATTTCGTAATCCACGCGAGTTTATGTATCCAAACGAAAATATATCTTATGCCAAATTTAAATTAAAGTATTAACGATGTAACAGATTCTGCAAACTTGGTGCGTCAAGTTTGTTTTGCTTATCGCCCTTTGTTCATTATGCGGATCCATCCATATAAAATTAAATAAAATACATTTATTCATTTTTTAACTGTTTGTAATGACTAAAATACAAATCAGATAATATAAATTTAATAAATTTTTATTCACGAAAAGTGTTCTTTCGGCTCATTATAACGTCAATCTGACGTTCGAGCAAAAAGCTATGATTTGACGTATTTAGAATCACTTCGCTATTGTTTATTTTTTCATCGCTCTTGCGTCATCAGACATTTCTATGTTTTCGATAAGAACGCATGTAAACTGTCCTCCAACACGAGCAGATTTCAGACATTGTTTACAATAAGATCTAATCTCGAATATAGTACGTAGTTTCAGGCAATTTACATTGTGCGTCTCATTTTTCTTTACATTCAAATAGATTCAATTTTCTTGCAGATTAATCGATTAGAACCATGGACGCCCCGACGGGATACCAGTCGGTTCTTTTCGGTTCGGCCCGGATAGAATTGGACGTCCTGCACACTTTAGAATCGAGGTTGGAACTGTTCGAGAAGATATCTTTGGTTTTCTTGTTATACGACGAAACGGCAGTGGCTCAAGAACGTCTCGCCCTTCTGAGGTTAACTAATAACGAAGGACCCATGGTTTTGCACGATTGGGCCTGCAGCCGAGGTCTCCGCTGGAGGGAGACCCTCGTCGAAGCTCTGCTCATCATACAAGCGTATTCAGATTTGAGTGCCTTGGGCTTAGACGTGCCGAGTTTGAAGGATCACTTTTTGCCTCATCAACTGGAGACGTCTCTCTTCGTGAATCCGATTAAGAAAGTTTTGTATGCTGTCTGCGAAAGTCATACCAAAACTGATACCAAAAATCTAATCACGTCTGTTAGTTGTTTGTGCAATGCCGTCGAAATTGACGATGATGATTACAAATATATGGAGCTGTTCATTATGAAGCTTATGAGGAAAAAGTATATTTCCTTCGGTACTTGGAGAAACTTTACTAAGAGCGAGTCAACTGTAGCATCTGGTGACGATTTATGCAATGTTGAATTGTTTGCCAAATGTTTGAGTAGACCGAAATTTGATAAATTTTATGAACTTTTAATATCTGTTCAAAAATTTATGAATGAAAATATAAACGGGAAAGGTGTTGCGAAAGTGTCTGAAAATTCACTAGAAAACTCTGTCAATTCTGCTTCTGTTAATCTTAACAATGATATTGTAGGGAAGTATCCTATTACTGATGCCAAAAATATGGGATATTTTCTAATTATTAACCAAAAAAAATTTGAAAATCTTGAAAGTATAAAACTCGAAGAGAGGTTAGGCACAGACTATGATGTTGAAAGACTTGAATCTTGCTGGCTGTCTTTCGGGTTCGAAGTGATAGTTCTCGAAAATGTTCCTCATGACAAAATTGTTCCTAACATTCAAAATTACATGAAAATGTCGAAACATTCTCATAGTGCCTTTGCAGTATGTATTTTATCGCACGGGCAAAATGAAGTTGTGTACGGAAGTGATAGTATACCTTTGCAAGTTACCAAAATCAAAACAACATTATGTTCTTATAGTAAAGATTTATTTTGTAAACCGAAACTTTTAATCATACAAGCCTGCAGAGGAGACGATATGATGAGGTCTTTGTTCACGAAAGACATCAGAACTGACGCTCCTATCGTCATATCACCGGAACCTGCAGATTTATTGGTGTTTTGGGCCACAGTAGCAAATTATGTGTCATATAGAGACATCAATAGAGGTTCTTGGTTTATTGAAACACTCTGTGAATGCCTCACTAAATACGGAGATCAAATACATTTATCTGATCTGTTTACTAAAGTCAACAATAAGCTCAGTGAGAAGAAAGTACAAATTTCTCAATTTGAAACTACTTGGAGAAAAACTCTCCAACTTAAAAAAGTTGCATGATTAAACTTAAATTCCTTTTAATATACATATTTTATAGTGTAATATCATAATTTAATTTTAAGGAATGATTATATATTAAAAAAAAAAGAAAATGAATATACTTATTGACATTCCAATCAATTATTTTTAGATGATACATGTGCTATGCAATAAATTGGATATGTCTGCATATATTTCCATTTGTGATATACGTATGTGCTATATATTTTTTTGATGGGGTAACTTTGCCCTGCAGCGGGCCCAAAACGGGTCGACAATGTATATTTTTTAAATATTTTATATTATAAAATTATTTTTATAAAAATTTGTATTTATATTATAGAAATTTAATAAACTGTTTGAATAAATAAATAAAAAACTTATTTTTTATTATTAAATTTAATTAATAAGTCTTCCAAAACAAGGTTTCTTATTTATATTGTAACATATTCAATCAATTAGGAAATATACATATTTCGAATATACATTCGAAATATACGATACATGTATATTCGAAAGAATAATCTTACTTTTTTTTTAAATTATAATACCTAAAATTTGAAAAAAATACAACATCCATATACGACTGATTACCCAACATTTCGACATAAGTGACTCATAACAAAGGATAATAATAATTGGGTCATATCATATGACCCAAACCCGAACATCCACCAATTTCACGACTGATCACATTTCCCCGAAAAAACCACCACATTAATTGAAACGTCGTACAGTTGACCCACATTATGGCGATATCAGCACGTCCTCCGAACAATACACGCGTTTCGATCACCAAACATAAGCCTCCGTACACACATTTGAAAGTCACCGAAGCATAATGGTAGGTGAACATCGGGCCGGGTTTGCTTTATGGCGGACATTATTGAAAAACGATCGATAAATTATGGGCAATTTATCGCGAGATGAGTGGAGCGAAATTTATTATGGTGGAAGTATTTTTCTTTTCCGGTTCGCCCGTGTGAATGTGCTTTCGAAAAGAGGCGGGAAAAATCGAAGTCGAGTCGGACTCGAGGGGAGTTATGGCCGTAATTACGGCTGCTTGGAAATTTTTGAGGCCGTGAAAGAAACGAGGGTTCAAGAATATTTCGCCGTTTGGAACGAGGCGGTGTTTGGTCTTGAAGTGTCGCAGTAATATTTTATTCGAATATTCAACGAGATTTTTAAAATGGGGCGATTATTTTTGTATTGTGTTATTTATTTATGTGTTTAGAGACGATTCGAAGAATAGAGATTGTCAAAATGTTGATCTGAATATATTTATTGCATAATTTTCTGTAACGAAACTTGATAATCATAATATTAGGGGACTAGTCTAATTTCGTGATACTAAGCGCTTGCTTGTCATCATATTGTATTGTATTATATTATAGAATAATTTAAACAAAGCTAACAATCACAAAGCGTCAACCTTCTTTTTCATCTAACCATTATTTAGATGTTGTAACTCGCTACCAATTTTGTGTGACATCTCCTCAAATAATTTAATCTGAGACGTCTATTTCCATGATATATTGGTATACTAACTTTTGAGAAAAGCTTTGTAATATCAATTTTTTTGATTAAAATAAGACTGGTATTGAATTTCAAAATACAAATTATTATTTTTATTATAATGAACATTGAATTAGTTGAAAAATTTAAATACAAATTAACAAAATACAACAAAACGATTATATAATTTAATTTAAAGTTTATTGAAAGAGAAATATTTTCAATAAGAACGAATATTTTCCATAAAGAAATTTTAATATAAAAATATTATTATTAACGACATTAACAGTCTCTCAATTTGAATGGTAAATAAAATCTGACAAAATGATCAGAAATGAAGAATTTATTATCAAAAATTTAAAATAAAATTAGCATTTCGTTCCGTTTTAAAGTTTGATCTACACTTCGGCTTATACAAGTGCTAGCGAATTCCGAAAAGGCATTTTGACAAAGTGGAAAACGTGCGCGCTCCCGTGACATGCACGAGGCTGGAAAATTCGGAAAATTTCCATATGTTTTTCCTAGTTATATGTGTAGTGTGCACCCAGTAGCGAAATGTTGGCCACATTTTAAATGCGCGGTCGCTAAATATTAACGGAATAATTCGCTACGAAACTGTTTCCCCGACGAATTTTGGAAGTTGGCCAACTAAAAATTGAATAGTTAAATCTCGGCAGTGTATTATTTAACGTCGAAGCGAAATATTAAAAGGCTCACTTTGTGCTAGAGCAGATAAGGCCTTCGTTGAAAAATTTATCATGATTTTTGTGAATAAGGATGGTTGGTTTATTTTTTATTAATGTGAAAATTTATATTTAATGCATTGAATTTTTGTGTTATTTTAAAGGAATTGATTAGTTTTATAATGTAACAGTTATGGTTATCGATGTTCAATAAAAGGTTGGGTGACTAAGTATAGTTCTTTTCAGATTACATATTTGGAAAGAGATTCATTGGGAATTATCATTTGTCATAGACATGCGCTATGGAAAAATACATATGACGTGCAATGGGCGTCGATTAAGATTTTACTGTATTATAGGTAAATATTTCAAAGTTTTTAAAATATTTTTTACGATTTAGTTCTAAAAAGCATATTCTTAAAATTGAATATAATTTAAAATATTAATGGTTGTTTTTTTTAACTAATCATTCAATATAAACAAAATTCATGCTCAACAATGATTTATATTTAAGCTACGTGCGTGGTCAAAAAAATCATTCGTTTTTTTAACAATGCTGATTCAAAATGTCGATAGCAAAAGTATTTAGTTTTATAGAAATACTAATCCATTTTCATTTGAAGTTGGATACGATGTGTGCGTGAATGCAGGGTACCAACTTAACCCTTTGTGCTCGTAGAGTTTTCTGATGTAAGTATACCGTCTACTCGGAGAAAAAAATCCGGATTTTTGTATAAATCACTAAAATTAACCATATCTAGCATGAATAACAATTAATATACATAAAATAATTAAGAATAGACAATTAAATAAATAAATTTTGTATCTTACAATAAATCGTTTCAAGTTTCGCAGTTTGACGATACCTAGCATTATTAAAAAAAAAAAAAACTCCTGAAGCGAGGGTAACCACTTCATTCAAAATATAATATTTAAGTTTTTCAAAATTTAACTTAACTACATATATACTTTTTTTACGATAAACTATTATAATAGCTATTATTATTAATCATTAAAAATATAATCTTGAGACATGGCTTATAAATTACACTAACCAAAAAAAAAGCGAAAAGTAGCTTTTGTATCGAAATCAACAAATACTATGGTCATAGAGATAACACCCGAAATCACAATAGCGCCGAAAAAAACGTTACTTGAAAGATATAGAGAAATAGTGATCGTCAATTAAAGCCGTCAGCTGCGTGGAACGTTAAAACTGTATGTATTATAAATATTGGTTCCAAGAAAAAGTATACCTTACCGCGGTAAATTAATAATTTCTAGGTTAACTCATTGTCAGTTAAAATGAGTCTTTTAGTGATGCAGTATCAATCTCGATGATTTCATCTACAATATTCACTCAACATAAAATATTTGCAGCTAAACTAACAAAATCGCAATATTTATCGCCGCATCCAGCGCCCCTTACGAGCGAAAAGGCCTAAAACCCACAAACGGATTTGTATGCGTTTCGCAAGGTTGGTACGTTCACAGACGCAACATCACCTTAACCAAATTCTCCAACAAACAAAAAAAAAACTAAACCCCACAACTTCGCCGCTCAGCATCACCCCCTCATACAACCCCACCACCCTCATGCAACTCGAACCGTACCAGAATGCAAGCGACAGAGTCCGGCGGCAGCAGGAGGAGGAGGAGCCCGCGGGCCACGGTTAAAAGCGCGCGTGCGTCCCCACGTCAGGACAGAGTGTCCCGCCGGCGGGGTGAGAGTTAAGCCAGCGCTTGCGTGGTAGCGGGCCGCAGTGCGGCGCGGTATCGAGCGGCCCGGGGGCACAGGCGGCGGCCGCGGTCAGAGGCGGCCCGCCATGCTGCGCGCCCTGCGGCTGCTGCCGCTGGTGCTGCTCCTCCTCCTGCAGCTGGCCGGGCCGGCTGCTCCGCAACACCATCGCCACGATCCCGACCAGCTACCCGACCGCGACCTCCCCCCCGAACGCGATGACGAGCCCCCCCTGTCGTTCGAGGAGTACGACTCCGCCGCCAGCACCACCTCCTCGTACTACGACCGCGTCGACGTCTCGCCGTCCGTCGACTCCGCCAACAAGTCTCAGCCCCTCTTCCCGCCGGACATCTTCACCCAGGAGCAGCGCCGCAACGGCGCCGTCCTCCTGCACGTCGTCGGCCTCGTTTACATGTTCGTCGCGCTGGCCGTGGTGTGCGACGAGTTCTTCGTGCCGTCGTTGGACGTCATCATCGAGAAGCTGCAGATCAGCGACGATGTCGCCGGGGCGACTTTCATGGCGGCGGGGGGCAGTGCTCCGGAGTTGTTCACGTCCGCCATCGGGGTGTTCGTGTCGTTCGACGACGTCGGCATCGGCACCATTGTTGGGTCAGCCGTGTTCAACATTTTGTTCGTGATCGGCATGTGCGCGCTGTTCTCGAGGACGGTGCTCACGCTCACGTGGTGGCCGCTGTTCCGCGACTGCACGTTCTACTCCGTGAGCCTGCTGACGCTCATCTACTTCTTCCGCGATAACCACATCTATTGGCAGGAGGCGCTCGTGCTCTTCAGCTTCTATATCGCGTACGTCAGCTTCATGAGATGGAACAGTCAATTCGAAAGACTTGTAAAAAAAGTTATATATAAAAATAGAGTTACCAGGGTGCGCAGCACCGACCAGCTGATGCCCACGGTAAGGATCCAGACGATGTTTCAATGTTGCGTAGCGAAGCGGGCTTTCCGAAAGCTCGTTCGGTAGGTTTCGATTATGTAAAGCGGTTTTCGTGTTTGGGTTGCATAATTTTCGCGTAAATTAAATGCGCCATCGTGAAATGGGATTCCTCGGCGGTTTCGAATGTTATGCGTTGTCGGTATTGTTGGTAATATCATGTTTCCTGATAATTTTCGTTACGTTGATAGAGGTCATTTTAATTTTCTGTATACTCGGGTATTTGTATTTTTATGACCGACAATATGACTTAACACATATTAACGTTTATTGGCGTGTGATGTTAATTGTTGTCGTTTTATAAAAATTAATAACTTCCATATCAATTAGAGTGTGAACCATGCACAATTTATCAAATGAAAATTCTTATATAAAGATATAATATATTTCGATTTACAATATACCCAAAATATTATTATAAATCAGATTGATATTTATGAAAATTTTCAAACAATTTCATTCATAATTCCAATATTTCTGATACGTCTAATGAAAGAAATATAATTTTTCGATTCAATTGCTTTGATTTTGAATTATATGTATTTATTTTGAATATTTTGCAATCCTAAGTAGATAAGTTAAGTTAAACAATATTATCCTTTTCAGTTTTTATCCAACATCATCACATTTACGAATATGATTCTACTGATATAATATTCATTCTATTTCAATGATCTCAACTGCCCACGAATGAAAATTTTCTTCTTCTAGAAAATTTCCTGAAATATTCAATATTTAGCTAACACAATTCGTTTTATATTACGAAACATACTCAGCACAACATTCTCTATTCATCAAAACATAAACACATCTCAATTTCCGATCGAATTTCCCGACACCCACCCGTCGAAACTCCATCAAACTTTTCACAATCACACTCCACACTTCCTCCAACATACCCAACGACAATCATCGCAATGCAACTTCGCCATATCAAAAATAGACAAAAACCGTTTCACCTCGTTGATTAGATTCAATCAAAATTTAAACGGTACTAGCCGATACCGCCCTTTGCCGAAGTGAATTGCAATCAATATTTAATCAAACTCTCGGCAATTTTCCTTTCATTGGCGGCTCTATAATAAATAGGCGCCGCTTGAATTATTCAACGGGGACTTTCCCGGACGTTTTAATTTGCATACGTGAAATATTTACGTCCGTCGCATGTAAATAAATATGAAGAAAATCGATCCATTATTCATTTTCGTGTGCCATTGCGGCGCGTCTTCTGCGCGGATCATGTTTGATGGGCATATAAAATTCCGTGTCGTGATCACCGTTTTATGTTGAAATTTTTATCGGGGCCAGTTTCGAATAGATGGGTTAATTTTGTTTTATGTCCGGTTTATGTATTGATGAAATTCATATGTTTTATTATGTACGATGATGATCGTTTATTCAAATTTTGTACGTCTCTGTGGAGTTTTGAAGATGTTTTTATACCAAAAATACTTTTATTCAAGATAAAATGATGTTTTGTATATTTAATTTATGATTTTTAAGTATTTTATAAGAATTTATTCATTTAAAAAACCATAACGTTTATGAAAGCTTTTTGGAAGTTATTTAGAAGTTCAGTCGTTTTTTTTAAGAGTTCAATCATTGAAAATTTGTCCTTTTATTATAATAGTTTCAGGTCAAGAAATAATTCATTTACAGATTGCGCCATAAGTTGTTTTACTTTTTTCAATGATTAAAATTAAAAAATAAACCAAATAATTTATGTCATCGATAAAGAAATTCATATTCATTTTATTTTGTCACATAAATCACATAAAATTCAAACAAAAAATATATTCGTACTTTGAATTTGAATACGTATTATACTAAAACGATCTCAGTATAATTGTCTGTACAGAATTTACATATCTATAGCCCTGTAATGAAAACGTCAATGGCATTAAATGTGATTTATGACATTCGACAATCGGAAGCTTCTTTTTCCCAACAAAAAAAAAACGAGGTCGATGAAAATTGATGAGAACGGGCGCACAAATCCCAAACCGAATGAAAAACATGAAAAATTATAATCGAAAATGTAAATACACATGAAACGGACTCTCCATACACGTTGAGGCCGACATTAAAGTTTCTTTTGTATAATTTTATTATAAGCGATGCTATCTCTTCTATAGATAGACAGAAAAGATAAAAGGTTTCGTTTCGCGATCGCGACCTTTAGCCCACATACACATAAAGCACGAATATATAATGCGAGCTTTTGCTTTCGAGCACGATATCCTCCCATAATATGAAATATATTATACATATACATTTCGTGCGTAATAATTATGTATATTGCGTATACGCGAACAGAGCACAGCCGCCATCGTTCAATACTTTTTAATGAAATATCATTTGCCGATGTGATTTCGCCCAATTGAATATGTATGAGTTGGACGATTTCCAGAACTGGGGGGCGATCGTTCAAAGTTTCGGCCGCCGGAGCTTTTTGAAAGTGCGCGCGAAAAACAAAGACAATGGCCGCCCAAAGGTCAGGGTGGCCGTTTAAAATTCTGAAAATGTTTTCGTGTGCATTGAAGGCGCGGGATCGCACCCGCGGGGTTTTGTTTTTATTTTGAATTTTTTGTTAAATTTAAGCGATCCGTGAAGAGCTTTTATGTTGTATTAAATGTCATATCTCGTATACGTATTATGTTATATCATGACTTTGATGGGCGGAAAATGTCGTAAACTTTCGCGCGGGAAATTTATATGTTTTTCTTTCCGGGCGAAGTTCCGAATAAAACCTAATTAATTTCTGGAATTAAACGTTTCCCTTTTCGAGAAACTGAATCATAAAATCATCTCAATACAATTATAAATTATTCGAATTTTTTTAAATATGATACAACGTTATGAATTAATAAAAAAAATTATACGCCACTCCTTTATACACTGCACCAAAACCCATTAAAACCACTCGACGAAAACATACAAAACATTTTACGAGCAACATAAACACCCTTCAATGTCACAAGCGTCATAAACAAACCATCAAAAAACATTAACCATACGAAAATTTCAATTAACAATTGCAGCACGGCAATGCGGCGACGTCGAGCGAGACATCGGTGGGCACAGGGGCGGGTGCAGGCCCCAGGCCGGGTGAGCTGCAGCCGGGGGCTCCGCCCCCTGGGGGGCACAAATTCAGACATGGCCTTCTGCAACTTATGATCCACACCATTGATCCTATGCACGATGGTAAGTTGGGGTTTTTAATCGAGTTTCGGGTTGAATAAGGGAAATTTTTGCTTTGAAGATTGTGTGTAAATGTTGTATTGTGATCTTTGGTATATTTTGAAATTATGTCGTATTGTATTGAGATGCATCTTTTTTTTTGAAAATATTTAAATTTTTGTGGTGTGAAGAGAAGTTTTGTTCTGCAATATGATATAGATGGTAAATGTACTTTTTTTATTTTTGAAAATGTGATTTATCGTGAGTAGATGATTGACGTTATTAATGGTAAATGGCAATGTGTGTAAACGTAAAAGATTTTGAGATGAAATACTATTTTGTTTACCATTCAACTCATTTTATTTTTGTTGCGAAAAAATTTTTCTTTATGACTTAACTTTTTATGTCTTTCAAAGGTCAAAGGAAATCATTCTAAATAATTGTTTTCATTTATTATTTGCATTTAGGGAAAAGACTAAAATAAAAAATTCAAATAAAAACAATAAATTCGTAACAGCTAGAGTAACGAAAGCAGTGGTGGACCATACTTGTAATTGACCATCTTTCAGAAAAACGTAAAAATTAAGGTTTTTATAGATAAGAATCTTTTAGAAAGGACGCAATAGTTAGGCTGCTTATTACAGGTCATCTATTGCACCTTTTAAAAACCTTAATTTTTACGTTTTTCTCAGAAATGGTCAAGTACAAGTGCATGGTTCACCACTGATATCGTTACCCTACACATAACAATTTAAATATCACGAGTTTGCAAACCAAATTCGCCCCGCAACGCAAACTCAATCGAATGTAACAAAACTCAAAATTTTCAGTTCAGCATCGCCAAATCAAATCTTTTCGTTGCGAATTCTGAAACTAGAACATCCATTATAATTCATGAATTCGACTCGCGGCGCATACCAGTTGTTTACTCTTGCGCTCTTCCCGCGCATTTTTAACATCGTCCCCGGGATGCAAGCCCGCCTAAAACTTCAAACTGAGCACACACACGGCTCTTTGTGCCTCTGAGGCTCGGATTCAGGTCGTTTGAAGATTCACTAGACGGCTGGCAAGTGTCCAACCAGCTCTCAAACTACAACAAAGGCTTTCCCACACTCCCGAAGGCCTCCCGGAGCCATTGTGCTTGTTTTCTAGATGTGCACGAATCAAGGCCGCGTACGATCTCATAATTTCTATTCTTCCCGATTTATGTAAGAGACGGTTGCGTCATGGCGTGGTGGTCGCTTTTATGTGTTGCGTGATGGATGATATGGTTGTGCGTCATGTTGTTCGTCGGTCAGATTTCGATGTGATTCTTTTTTAAAGGCAAAGTGGACGAAAAAGCGACGCAATTGCACGCCATCGCGTCCTTGAAGGTGCTATTAGATGCCACGAGGCCAGGTACAGGTCCTGGATCTTTGGCAGCAGGAGCCGCGGCAAGCACGGCAAGCACAACGGCAAGCGCAGCCAGTGCCACTAGTGCTCCCATCGCCGATCTGCCAAATGGGCAACCTCCAGATCCGCCAGATTTGGTATTTCCATTTACATAAATCAGTTATAATCGAGTTCATTTTCATTAATAAACTATTCGTTTAACAGGACGAGGAACCACCTCCAACGCCGTTGGACATGTCATGGCCGAGCGGTCCTCGTAAGCAGATAACTTACTTACTTTTGGCGCCCATCATATTTCCCCTGTGGCTCACCTTACCTGATACCAGGACGCCCAAAGGTAACAACATTTGAATTCAAATACAAACCAACTAAGTGGGTTGTCACAAAAGACACAATCAGACCCAACCTCCTCCTGTTCCAGGCAAACCACTGTTTCCCGTGACCTTTCTGGGCTCAATCTTATGGATCGCAATATATTCGTACCTGATGGTATGGTGGGCCAACATCGTCGGCGACACGGCCCACATTCCCTCCGAAGTGATGGGGCTGACCTTCCTGGCGGCGGGCACTTCCATCCCTGACCTCATCACGTCGGTCATCGTCGCTCGCAAAGGTTTTGGCGACATGGCTGTTTCCAGCTCCGTCGGCAGCAACATATTCGACGTCACTGTAGGGTCAGTATCTGATGGTTATCGTATGGTGGATGGTGATGGGTCAGTATCTGGTGGTTTGGTTTGGGAGTTGGGGGTGGTTGATGAGCGTGATTAAAATATAATAGAACCAATGCCTGAAAACTACCGTTGGATAGCTACTCGAATTAGCATCAGTCAAAATTCGTTTTTTTTTTTTTTAGTTGAATCCAATCAAGTATCTGGTAGAATTTTCGATATGGAAAGTTGTGATTTTTTATATAATCAAAGGGTATTGAAATTTTACACGATAGTAAAAAAATGTGAAAAAGAAAAAAAAATTCAAGAATTCTAAGTCGAATTTACGGCATTTTTTACAAATATTTAGATGTGTAGTTAAATCAAATGGTAGTTTCAAATTATGTTTGTTTTCGATAGTGTTTCTTGTTACACGGCTTTAGCATTTTATTAGACTTTCACTAAAATATTCGGTTTATTAACGTTATTAAAGTTAATCAAGTACGCAAATCACAATCAAAGTTTTCGTACGATGAAAAAGCTAATAATTTCAGCCAACTTGTTAGAAAGATTAGTTTAAAATTACCATATTCCGGTATTAAATTATTTTATCGAAAAAAAAACTCGACAATCGTCGAATTTGGGTCAAGCACTGTCGTTTTTTTATACAATATTGTTCAGAACTGAAATTAGTGCAAAAATCAATAACGGCGAAGTCCAACTGTGATTTTTTTCGAATCGAGTTTAAATATACGACTCGATAAAGTCCTTGCTTTTGATTAATGAACCCGATAAGAGTTTACACGACAAAAACTGCGAAACGATCGATTCGATTTAAAATAAATTGAAGCGAACGCGTATACAACTTTTATTAGCCCCGACGTCCGAAACGAGTAAATAATTCCCCACAATATTCCCGACATTTCGAACGCCCAAAAGCGAACACATCGATAGGAACGTACGCCGCCGAAATAAATATATCCCAGATAACAAACTCGAAAGCATATATTTTCTCCGTAATGTCTTCCCTTTAATACTTCATAAATCTTGCATATCTGCAGTATAAATTTCGACGGCGCGCTCCAGGAATATTAAAAAGGCACACACAATGATAAAACACGAATGCGAAAAGTCCGATATTATCGCGTCTTTATTCAAACGCCGAAAATTCGCACGTTTCCGAACGAACGGCCGCATAAAAAAGTTCGGGACGCGGAAAAAAAAATCGCGATTTTCCTTATGCATGAAAATCTTATGCGCGGCAATAAAAAGGCGACCGTACTACTGGCGTACGTTTGGGAAACGCCGTAAAGGCTCATATTTGAGAAGCGGCCGTCGGCAATATGGCGGGTTCGCGATTTCGGCAAATTCGAATTTGCAAGTAGGTCAACGCCGGCCGGGACGGTCCCAGTTTTGGATCAATCCGAAACGTGGTGTGGTCTAAGGCGTTGTTTTGGATGTTGAGTGGTTTCGAAATTGAGTTTGAGGTCATGTTTTAAAGATATTTAGTTTATTTAAAACGAAATAACTTGAATACCGGACTTAGGTGTCTTCTTTAAGATTTTGGGATACGGCGGTTTTTGTTAAGAAATTTTCATAGTGGTGCATACAATTGATACAAGTTCGCTGTTGATATAAACTATTATATTTAAACCAATTTTGTAGATTTTGACTATATTTTGAATATGGGCGTTGATATATAAAAGGTTAGATTTTGGATTTTTTTGACGCTTAAGTCCTTTTTTACTTCCGCTTTTCACTTCATCTAACAATATACAGAAAGTATCTAATACACCAATATCAACATGAAAGCTGTAAAAGCTCACATCAAAGCTGTAGCTTTTACATTCCAGATTGAACCTTATACGAATTAAATTCTACCGTTTTAATTTTAAATTGAACTTTCTACAAATCCCATTCAATCATTGCAAATTTTATTTTCTTAATTTCTCAATTTTTTTTACTAATTTTATGAAAAATATAAAAGATACGGGTACATAACCATGGGACTTATTTTCAGATCAATTCATTAAAAAATCATCAACAGAGATTTAAAAATCAAATTGAAGAATAGATTGTTTCATTTATTACTGCGACAATAGTCTCAATAATAATAGGAATCAGGTTTAATTTGAAATTTAAAAGATTGAAGGTTGAATTTGAAGTTTCAAATGTTGAATTTGATTTGTATGAAGTTAAGTTTGGAGTGTATAAGCTGTATACCAAAAAACCATCCTGATATAACAACTAAAATTTTCAAATTTCCATTTCTCTCAAGCACCTCCGCAGACACAACTCACAAAATTTTTAATACAAAACCCCGAAACGAAATCGAAATAAAAACCGCAATATCGCGACATCTAAAAAGGAAGCCTCGCGAAAGTTTCGGGTCAACTCCCGCAGGAAACAGAACTCCGTTTTCCGGAAAAATCGCTATCTAACTACCGGCTCGATCGCGATACCAACTTGCGCGTTTGTCTCCCGCCAAAATTAGTTTTGTCCGATGTGTATACGCTCTGGAAACGCGCATATCGCATTACGCTTAAAACTTATTTATCGATGTGAGCCGCTTTCGGGGAAAATTCGCGGAAAATTTGCGGAAAACTCGCGCCAAACGGCTCGATAGCGGCCGCCCGCTCACTTATCCGGAATGCCTTATATTAATTTCAATATAGTCTTGCCGGTGTTTGGTTTCGTGGACTATTTCCGAGGTTTGTCCGGTGGCCAGTTTTAGGCTTTATGCTATATTTGCGGATATGGTCAATTTTAGAAGGCGGTGTCGTTATTTAGGAACGTTATGTAAAATTATTTTCGTATCGATTTCGGTGTGGGTTCTGGGTGTTTTCGCTGAAACGGAAGGCTGTTGTTGAAGGTTGTTTCGGAATGTCTATAAACTGTCGTTATGCAATTTTGTGTGTGCGTTGATGTTTAAGATTGGAGATTGGCTAATCCCACGTTTAATCGGTTGATTTTGGGTTTTTCTTGGTGAATGTATGAACGTTTCTATTTTGGGATTGAAAAAATTTGGGATTACTTTGAACTTAGAAATATCATACGGAAATTAATTTTCACAAAATTATACGAAGTATTTGATAAAATATTTTAAAATTCATATTTCCCAGAATGGTTAAAAAAATATACGTTTCATCTTAAAAAAACATAAATAAATATAATACTACTTGATCTGATACTTTTTAGGAAACAATATTGATGGACCTTAAGATTTACTAAAGTAATAAACATTTATAATCTCATTGTGATAAATATTATATTAGAATTTACCAAAAAAATCTTAAATTTATCAATCTACTCTTTTTCACAGATATCACAGAGTTTGAAAATCAGTGTTTGTTTGATCAATATGAAAACCAAATAAAGAAAATCTAAAATTGTGACATTATATGAACGAAAACTGAGATTTGTCGATTGAAACGACAAAACATTCCTATAATAAATTCTGTACAGATAGACTCTTTTCCTCTCTAAAGGAATTTCAATTTCAGAATTGCACTACATTTCCAGAAAACTAGATTGTGAAAATACGATAGCTGTCAGAATGCAGAATATACAGATATATTAAAATGTCAGAATGCGCACATCACAAACCCGCAAACAAAACGACACAAAACTTCTAAAACGCCATTCGAAAAGCGCATTCGATTCCCTCCCCAATAAAAAAAAAACCGAAAAACCTCAACCAACAACCGCGAAAACGCGAAAGTCAAACTGCGGTCCATTATTTGAGTTTCGAAAGCAAACTTTCGCGTCGCGCACACAAACACATCAAACACGTAACGTTTCGAATTTATGAAAGCGCGCCAAAACCGACAATTTTCAACTGGGTCAAAACTACTCGACGATAAAACGAGTCAGAGACGTCACGTCAGGTAGCAGACAATTTGTCACCATCCGGCTGTTATGCAAGTCGGATTGTGGACGTCGGATCTGAAGGGGTTGATAGTTCGTGGGGTGGGGCTTGATGTGTTTAATGGCCTGTCTCGGTGTTTTCTTCGATTGGTTTATTTTCGTTTAGGGGTCTTTTAGTTGAGTTTTGATGTGTGTGGGTGTTTTGGAACTGTTTTATCAATAGTCGATGTTATGTGGATGTTTATTGTAAGATTATGTTTTTTTTATTATCATTAGATGTTTGAATATTTTTGAGAAGGTATTGAAGAGTTTTTATAGTAAATTTTAATCATGTATAATATAATATTTGCTATGAAAAATAAAAAAATGAATTATAATTAGTGCGTAGGGATGAAAAAACTACATTTCTGAAAATTTTTAATACTAAAAACCATTCTTCACCAGAATGTCTCAAATTAATTATATGCAATTTTATTATTATATTAAAACACTTATATTATTGTATCACTGTGCACAAAATAGTAATAATTCTGTTAATCGAATTATCTCCCAAGCAGTTACTCTTACGAATAAATTTTGTATCTTTTTTGTAGGAAGTTTTCTAAAATAAAAATTTCAGTTACAATATTTTTCTGTAAAACTGATAGTTAATGAGATATTCATGAAAAACCGTTTTCGATAACCTTTGAACCCACGTGAAATTTTTAGTTAACCTCTCATCGATACCAAAATATTACATTTTGTTTAAAAATTAGCATAAAATATCAAGGTTCATACCAAAATTCAGATTTATTACGGTTTTCTCTCAACCATTATCTTTTTTCCTAGACTATGCCTTCCCAGCACTTTTCATGTCTATTTTCCATTTCCATCAACTATTTTAACCCAATCCGATATCCGTCAATAAAATCAATCATCTTAACACGCGTTTTCCTTTGCATGCGTTCAGATCACCCCTGACGTAAATTCTCTAACGAATTTCTTATTAGCTACGAACGAAATTTCCGCTGAAAACTTTGAAAACCACTGGCACGCTATTTGCTGGTAAAGAAGAAAATTTTCAGCCGCAGATCGATTGCGAGAATTTAGGCAAATTAACCCCGCACCGGCGTTAATCTCTCGTCGAAATCGACCGTTACGGTTATTCGGTTTGAAAAACTTGGCCAAAACACGTCGTTGCGTGCCATTCAGCTATACTGTACCAGCGTTCCGGCTTTCGATTATATGTTTATAAACATACGAGTATATATACTAGTGTATATTGTGCGTACGTCGTGATAAATGATCGGGTGGATCTCGAAGGTTCGAAGGGTGAAAACTTTCAGCGTTCTTTTTTTTGTTTAATTTAAATATAGGCGGAGGTTCGATCGCTCTTTAATCGTTCGCGTTCAGATAATTGCTTAATCAAAGTTTGCTTTAGAAAAAAGGTTAACGAAAGAACGTTTCGTGGCGATTTACATGCAGATTGCTAATGAGTGTCTCTATCGGAATTTGAATTGAAATTTCCCAAGATTTTTTCAGAAAAAGAAATTCTTTCTTAATTTCTCGCAATTTATCAAATACTCTCGGATATAATTTAAAGATAAATTAATCTAATGATAAGCTTTCCTTAAAAAAATTAAGAATAACGTTTTGAAATTGATCAATATATCAAAAAATAATCAAATTATAAAAAAATAACCGAGCCCGATAGAACCGAAATCCGAACGTAAATCAAACAACCATAAACGGCCATTTATTGCACTCGCGCACAGAATCCATTCACAAACGGCTTTATTGCGGAGTTAACAATAATCCGACGTGAAAAAAGACCCTCACCATCGTCGTCTGAAGAAAATCACGAAACAAAAACACGCCTTATTGATCGAGGTGCCTTTGCGAGTCTGAAAAAAAATCGGGTCGATTGCCGAGAAGGCTTGCGTCAAAACACGAGGTTTTCGCGTGATGCCCCGACTTTGGCCGGTGATTAAAAGTCGTTAGAGCTTTCAAATCGGGGTTCAGGGTGTTTTCGGATTGTTGAATGGGTCTATGGAATTTTTTTATTGAATAATAATGTATTATGTAAAAAAAATGGGTTACAATGGACGTTTATTTGTGAAAAGATTAGTGAATGTTGGGTGTTAAACTTTTTCTTTGAACGATAGTTTTAGGTTTATGGAATATGGTTAGATCACTTACTTATACGATGAATATGTTATGTATTGTTTGATTTGAGTTTCTTTGAATTTTTTTGAATGGTGAAATATCTTAAAATTGATTCTAAGCGTAACTATAATAATTTTTATAACTTATTCACATACTATAACGATTATATTCGATATTTAATGAATATTTTATACAATATTACGAAACAAATAATTCAATAAACTTAATTCAAACACCGTATTTAATGGGAAATATAATGCTCGGAAAATTTTATCGCATGAAAAGTTCTTTTTTCACTTATTTAATGGATGATTTATTAAATGTGAAATGTTTGCGGAGTGTTAAAATATGGTCGTGAATGTTTAAATCTGATTATTTTGATTTGCTAATGAACGAATCATGAATATTTAATATCGGAATCGCGTATGTGAAATGCTTAATTACTGTTTTCGGCTTCATGAAAAATTATGTGATGTTCTGATCAAATTTTCGTAAACGTATTCATCAATCACTTAGACTACTCAGAATATGAAATATTAAACACTCGACAGTTTAAATACAACACAAACTAATTACGGCACACAATTTATTTATAAGATAAATTAATAGGCAAAACACAAACTTGCACAATTTAAATCAATCACATCCGAAAATTTTAAACAATTTCATCAATGCATACCAACATTTCCAACTAATCCACCGCAACACGTGACCAACGATTTCACACGCTCGACATCAAAAAAGCATTCACATCGAAAAGGTCGCTTTCCAAAAAATATATCAAAAAAACCACAATTTCTTACATACAGCCTTTTCCAACTGCGTAACACGCGATTCCGCTAAATTTAGCGAATCCGATACGAACCGCCTTTTGACCGCGTATTTTTATTTTTCGACCGATCGAACGCTCGAAAGCGGTCCGGACGCGCACTCGCGAATTAATTTTCTATTTTCGTACAGGGGGGGGGTTAATGCAAATTTATTACGTATCGGTGCCGGGCAATAATTCACAACCGTTTTACATGGGCAGACACGAGGTGGTACATTGGGGTTCGTTTTAAAACGTGGCACGAACGCGCGCAGTTTTGTGCGTGGTGTGGTTTTTATGTAAATAATTATTTTAATGTTTGATTTTTTTGTTTAGGGTTTTTTTTTTGGTTATGTGTGTTTTTTATGAGATTCATTTGAAAAAGATGATGTGTCGAAATTATATCTTTGTGTAATATAGGGTCTTTCAATAGGGGCGCTCGATTTTAAAATGTACAATACAATTTAATGATTTGCATGCGTTGTTCAACGCTATAACCTTTCATGAAAATTTGCCGTACACTACTAAAAAATTAAATGTCATTTTAACAACATGGCTGCTATAACCTAACAAATTCCCTATTCAAAGATGTAATTTTTTCATGAGAAATGATGATATATTGTAATGGTATCGTTGTGTCATACTTTAAGCTTACTGCGCCATGGAATGTTTTGCTTCACAAGGTGATGCTTTTTCATTATCATCATTATCATCATCATTAGCAACTTGTTAGTTATCTACTGTATAATAAAGTCTTATTGAACAAATGCAATAGAATAGACTATACCTTACCGCGCTAGAAAAAGTCGTTTGGTATGTTTTTTGGATGAATGTAATTATTATCAAATTTAGATTTTTTTCATTTAAATAAGTCTTTTAAGTATTAACAGATGTGTATTTCAAAAATTGTTAAAAAATATAAAATTTAAGAGTTATTATTATTAACAAATAGTGCTGAAATATTTTACTTTTATATGATAGAATGGAGAATTGCATCATAATTAAAATCATAAGTAACGAATTTCAAAAAAATTGAATATTGATCATCTCTAATGTATACAGTAAAAATTAAGGTTTTTATATAAAATAATCTTTCGAAAATTATGCCATAGATAGGCTGTAATAATCAGCTCATCTATCCAATTCTTTTTAAAAGATTATCATCACTAAAAACCTTCATTTTTACATTTTTCTTAAATATCGTCAACTACAGGTACATTGTCCAACACTTCTGTCGCTACCCTAATCATTTCTTTTTTTTCTATAAAATTCATGTCAAAAAGTTACAAACAGATTCAATTTTCCCATACAACTCCAAAAATTAACATTTCTTCCAAACGCAAACCCATTTCAAAAACCCACCCGCGCGCAAATCGACACCGAAACCCACCTAACCACAAGAAACAATCGCGCACCACACTTTTTCAGACCCACTGAATAATTCACATCATCTCCAACACTTGTTGCAATCATAATTAATTCGCGCACAGCCGAAACGAATGTTCGGGGCGTGTTTGCGAATTAATTTCCCCTTTCGAATTTCGCGCCTCTTGCGCAACCGGCCCTCGACTTCAATGGGACGGCTATGGCGAAAAATCGACCACTCTTTAACGACCGGATTAAAGTCTGCGTCGCCGTAACAAATTGGGTCGTAAAGTTTACTGCGCAATTTGTATATTGCGAATGTGAACGTTTCCATTTCGCGCTTTGTTAATGTTGCGTTTCGGATTGCGGTTTTCAGTTGTGTTGGGCTTTTTCCGTGATTTTTTCGATATTGTGCTTCGGAATGTTTCGTTCGATCGGAGGCGTTTTGAGAATGTGGGTCGAACGGTGTAGATATGCGGAAAATCGCGTATTCATATAATATCTGCGGGATCTTTGCAGGTAGAATGGAATATCTTTCCAGTAGAAAAGACCAATCTTTGGATATGCAGAATGTTTTGTGCCCGCATTTTTGCACTGAACGTGAAACGTGCGTTTTTATAAATCGACAGATAGTTTAGTCGAACAAAAACCCGAGGAAAACTTATCGCAAACGAGACGGGTAACATGAAAAAGGAAACCCGCCGCCTCGTTTTTCACGCGACTCCTTATATTTTATCTATGTCACCGGGCCTATCCAGTTTAATGCTTACATCAGTATAAAGCGAATTCTTACAAGATTTTCATACAGCGATTTCATCAATTTGAAATGGGAAGTCATCATCATATGCAGCCGTAAATGCCTTATCGATGTATCATCGAGAGTTCAAGTATTTTTCGTGAGAATGGATGATGACTAATAAATGAGAAATTATTAGAGTTTTTTAGTTTGAAAAGCTGAATAATATTCCTCTGTTAGCAACAATAATTAATAATTAACTTCGTTAATTATTAAAACACCAACAAATTAGAAAATTTTATAATATAACTAGGCCGGCTAAATTCAGCGAAATTAGAAGTAAACGATTATTTTCAAAAACGTCGTTAGTTTTCCAGGAAAATATGAAAAATTCAAAAATATTTTTAGATAATGAATTAAAGACATACAGTATCTTTATATTAAGTATTAAAATTGTAGCTTAACTTCAATAATTGTAAGGGTATCAATACGGTATACAAATTCATACTATTATATAACTGGACCAGCTCAATTCAGTGAAATTAAAACTGAGATACCATTTGCGAAAATCTCACCGGTTTCCCAGAGACAAATTAGACAATTCATGATTCATGAAATTTTTTATTGAATAGCGAGAGAAAAGCAGACAGCAAATGAAATTTCGATCATAACTTTTTACTAACCATGCTAACTATAGCTCAACTTCGAAAATGCCAACACGTTAGACAAATTTTAATATACATAACTGGACTGGCCCAGTTCAGCGAAATTATAACCGAGCAACCATTTCCGAAAACATCACCGATTTTCCATAGATTTATGAAAGTTTGAAAATATTTATTGGATAGCGAAACAAAAGCAGAGAATAAATAGAACTGTGATCACAACCATTTACTAACCACGCTACTTCAAAGACACCAACCCAAATTCATAACACACACGACTGGACTGGCCCAGTTGGCCGAAATCACAACTGAGCAACCATTTCCGAAAACATCACCGGTTTCCCAGGGAAGAACGGAAAGCCGAAAAAACGTGTTGGATAGTGGGACACAGGCAGATGGTACGGTCCGGAGTGAATGGGACCGCGGTTCGGCGTGGGACCGGGGGCCAGGGTCACGTGGCCGATCGATGCCGTTTCTGGGTCGCGGACCACTTCCGCCCATCCCGCCCACCGCACCACGCCAGCCGGGGGGGGGGCGCGGGGCGGCCGGGCGGGGGGGGAAGTCGGATGGGGGTGTTGGGGGGGGGGGG
>JAOXNN020000055.1:7525354-7547400 GCA_028571205.2 Hydropsyche betteni | reverse complement strand
ACCCACCCACCCGAGTCTGGATGGACTATGGGAGTGGATGTGCTGGCCGCCGCGGCTGGTGGATGCTGGATGATGGATGGCCGATGGTGGAGGCCATGGTGATAAGCGCCCGTCCTATGGGGTTCGGTTTGGCGGATGTCGAGCGGTTGAGTTCGAACGTTGATTTGTGGTGGGGTGAAAATTGTGATGGATACGTTGCCGGAGTGTGAACGTGGTCTTTATTGTGCAGTAGTGATGGGCCCGATGTTGATAACATCGGCTGTATAACCGTGCCGTTGCGAAAAGTCGATGGCCGTACCCAATTTGAATATTTAATATTTAATTGATTAAATCGAGGTGGTTCGTTTGTTATTGTCACTATTACGAATACGTACATATAGGCAAAGCCAGTAGTTGGTAGGTAACAAGCATCATATTATAGACGTTGACTGTATAAGCATAAAGACCATATTAGAATATCTACATCTTTTATAATTTTATACTTAATAAAGTCGCGAGCGTCATTCGAACACACACACAGAAATCCATGATTGTATAGGAGATTAAATCGAAATGGTTCATTTGTTATTGTCACCAGGCGTCATATAGGCAAAGCCAGTAGTTATTAGGTAACAAACATCATATTATAGACGTTAAATGTATAAGCATAAAGATCATATTAGAATATCTACTTCTTTTATAATTTTATACTTAATAAAGTCGCGAGCGTCATTCGAACACACACACAGAAATCCGTGATTATATAGGAGACGGGGATATATTATAGTTGAGGGATATCGAATTTTGAAATTTCACAATGGATGTAGATAAGGATGTACACTAAAATATTGATAAATGAAATTGTTTGAAATTTTAATATTTAAGTCTGAAAATGATAAATTGAGTATGGATGCGAAAATATATATTTAATTTTGGAATAAATTTATATAACCATTAACTTTCATATAATTTATGGTAATTAATCTTCGTATTCAAAGATAATTTGAAATTTATATTTTGAAAATATTCATATGATTTTATCGTTAATATTGCGCATGAATCGAAATGAAAACCTTTAAATACCTCAATATTACATCCAATAAAATTTTATACATAACGATGCGAATATTAAAAAATATTTTTATACGAAATTTAAAATCAAATCTTCGTTTCCACTTCCTTTTCATAGTCTTGGACTTGTCAACGATTATGTTATGTTGCTGCTTCTTTTTTAGGCTCCATTTTTAATCTATCAGAATGAAGTTTGAAACGGAAAGAAAGGCAATAAAAGTTCAAATTTCGAACAAAGAAAGCGTTTAGTCAAACATCTAAAAAGCGGCATTCCACTATTTTATTCGCACACGGCGCAAAACTGCTTCACATCGTACGCAAACCATACAATTTCGCAAACGACACGTAACACACAAACAAAACGACATTTTGACTCCTCCGCATAAACGAAAAAATAAAACCCCATAAATCTCAAACGACACCCATACATAGACGACCACGAAACTATCGACGGAAAACAAGCCTCTGCGAAACACCTACAAGCTTACGCCTCTAGGAAAATCGCGCACGTGTACCTTGGAGACCCATCCAGGGGGTGGGTGTGCACAATCGATGGGTGCCTCTTCCCATCTCGTTCCCCAGGGAGCTCTTCCGGTTCCCTGGGTTTTTATCTGTGTGCGGGAATTCGGCCGTCGGTGCCTTTTTCAATTTCGAGGTGGTTTCGTGTGATTGGAGGTGTTTGGTCGTTGGTTGTGGGAATTCGATTTGTTGGTTGGGTGTTTTAATGATTTTTTTTGTTTGCGGTGAGTATTTTTTTGTTGTATTGTTTGAGTTATTATATTTGTGGAAGATAATGTTTTGTTGTAGTTTAATTTTTGTGTGGTTGTTTTGTGGTATGTCATAAAAAAGAGTCGACTGTGTTCGAATTTGGTTCCAACTATCTTAATAATGTAAATCAGTTAACAACTCTGGTATTTATCTTGATTATGAATTTTTGGATCTCAAAACCCCAAACTGTGCAAATGATGAGCTATTATATAATGATGGTCTTGATTTGTTAGGGTATTGATTTTTTTAAATATAATCTAATATAAATGAGTATGAATGTTTTGAAAATTATAATATAAAATGTTAATGAATAGGCCAAAAGAAAAATGGTTATATAAAAATTGTATTTTCCGAAGAATCTGCGCATTTTCAGTGAAAAGTTGTTTTTTCAAAACGCATTTAGATAACTTGAAAGTGTGCGAGTGTTTTCGCTCTGCTGAATATTTTATTCGGAAAATTAATTTTTCGTGATTTTTTACGCTTTTATCCTCCTCTTGGGAATTTTTGTGAGCGTAGTTATTATGAAATTTTCCCTTTTTAACCCTTATATAATTTCAATTAGCTCGTAAAACGTTTCGTTGTGACCTAAATTTGTTGAATTAATTTTTCCTAACTGTTGTTAAAAATAATTTACAACGCTCTCAGAGATAAAGATGACGGCAGATACAAAATAATTATGAGTTTCCAAGTAAAAAAAAACTCATCTAAAAATAATTTTCGCACACATTTATCTCACCTCCGATAATTAAATTCTCGCTCAAAATTAATGTCTTGGACGGTCATGAAATCTTCACTAAAATATTCAAAGGCACTCTGTTAAGCGTTTTCTACCCCAGATAGTTTTCATAAGCATAGGTTGTAAATTCTTAACTTGGAACATTAAAGTGAGCGCACTTTCATTGTTGAAATTCACACTAAATTTTTGATTCATGGACGGTGTCACAAAATTCAGGGACAGAACATAATATTGTAATAAATCGTTTCGTTAGTGTCTTGAGCACTGTTCCACAATATGATTTTTCATCACAAGCTGTTTTACAATTTCACCCAGCTTACTAATTTGCAATTTCTATGCAAAAAATGTAAATATTCTAGTTCGAAACTATGTCAGATTTTTTTATAAATGTACAAAAACGAAGCATTTTCTTCGGGTTCTAATTTAAATCAATTTATATCATGAGTCACAAAAATGTCGTGACTTTCTATTCAGTTTACTATTTCAACGATAAGTAAAAAAAAAACCACGATCCGATAAACGATACGAGCATTATTGAATACGAAAACTCATATTCATATTTATAGACCGAAAATTATAACATGAAAAAAGTCTAACAGTCGCAAGAAAATTTCCCTCAAGAAAATAACGGACACATCTCTCCTTTTTACGCGAAAATACCTTAAACAACATATTTTTTTTCGGCGAAGCAGAGCCTTTTCGTCGAACATTTACTACTCGCAGGCTTCTAGGGTCGTGCGATTTCGACAAATGGACGCCGAGTCCGTTTTACGACGTTCACGATCGGATAAGCCCAGGGCCGGGGGTAGGAGAGACGTGGCCTATTTATTTGTGGGGCAAAATTTAGGGCAAATTTCCACCTTAGGGCCGGCGAAGGCCTCCGCGAAGGAAAAAACGTATACAAGGTGCGTGCGTATGTTCCGATCATTATTATAGGCTTCGTTTGTGCTTTCGTTGGTTTGTTGATTGGTTTCGTTGTTGAAATGATATGGGTTGTTTAATTTGATTTGTGTTTTTTTTTTTGGGTTGTATATGTTGGATTGTGTTGAAAATGTTTTGGTTTAAAGATTGTGTTGAGTTTTTAATTGTTGTTTGATTTTGAATTTTATTTAATTGTTGATTTTTATGTATGAAAATATCTTTGAAATGCTTTAAATTTTTATTTGATGTTGGAAAATTTTGGAAAATTTAATTTCAATGTCGGAAAATTTCACTATCTGCAATGGTTCAAAGAAATATCGGAACAGTTAAGCTTTTGAGCTTTATACATTAGAAAATATAAAAAAAAATTAAGTCCTATAATTTTATAGTTTATAATCTTATTTTAAGTTGATTTTAAAAATCTTCATCTTTAAAATATCATGATAAAAATTTTAGAACTTTGCACATTTCTTAAAAATGACATAAATTTATTAGACGTTTGAATTTAATTTCGACATCGATTTTAGGATTATTTTTTTTTTATGTCAAACTTAAATTCAACATTTATTAAACAGCAATAATCACAATACATCTATCTTGGAAAATTATTTCAACATCCTCGTAATATATCAAAAACATGTATAATAATTCGAAAATTGAAATATCTCAATATTACTTGAATACATTTTTCAATATAATAACGAACCAAAGCTACATTAATAACACGATAACAATTAATTAAGACAAACACGCTCCGACCACCGTCCATCAATCACCACCGGCATTCATCAGCCGCCATTCCATCGTCCATCAATCGACAAAAAACCCCAACACAAACCTCTCTCAACGAAGTTCCGCAACGAGCGCGGCCATCTGCCCGCGCTCACCATGGAGCCTCACCCCTATTATCACCGTCTTAACACAAAACCTCGATCAAATTTCAGATTGCCGGTGCCTTGGCTGTTGTACGGACTCGTCTACGGCCAACCGGTGGAGGTGAGCTCGAAGGGCATGGTGTGCAGCATATCGATACTGTTCATGATGCTGCTGTTCGTCATCATGTCGATCGCCTGCTTCCACTGGAAGATGAACAAGGGCCTCGGCTTCACCATGTTCCTGCTGTACTTCGTCTTCGTGGCCATCAGCCTGAGCTTCGAGTACGAGCTTTTGGTGTGCCCCGTCTGAGGAAGGACCGCGTCGCGTACCTGTTCGTGTCGTCTCGACTTTTCAGATTCCCCTCGCCCATCGCCTCTCGGTTGTTTCTACTGTTTCGTTCGTTGTTGTCGTTTCGGTTGGATCTTTGTTGAGAAAAAAAAAACTCGCCCGCCGGCCATATAAGCAATAAAGTTATACAATTAAAATTTGAAAATTCCAAAAAAAAATTGTATTTAAATGTTAAAGATTTGTATTTCATTCCGACGGTGTTTTTCGGAACGCGCTCGCTCGCTTTCTCTTGATCTGAATTGGTAACGCTGCTCGGAAAATATGACACTTTTGTTAGATTTGGTGTTTCGAAAGTTGTCGTTTATTTAATTTTATAATGTATCTATTAATAATTCATCATATTCAATTTAAATTAAAAAAAAATATTCCGAAATTTAAAAAAAAACCGTTTTCCATAATGATATTTTCACAATACACTCTTCGTGGATCGGAAAAAAATAATATTGCTTGATCAGAATAAACGGCGATTTTGGGAACACCGCATATTATAGGTCCCATGATAAAAGTTATCTCCTTCACGACCATCCTCCCTCCTGGATATAAAAAAAATCCAATTCCCCTCGTACCCAGTGTCTGGTGCTTTTTTGAAAGCGGATTTCCCGCCTCCCGAAATTCCTTACCCGTAATAAACGGGAGGCCGGGACATATCATTGTTGAATGTGATTGCGTAGTTTACCCGATTTTTGAAAAAAATCGGAGGTTTTTCCGGATTATTGTCGACGGTTTTCGGAATGCGCGTTGCGCGGTTTGCATGAGGTTTTTTGAATGGTTTTTGATCGGAATTTTTTTTTATGAATGGTTGTCGAAAAGCGCGCGCGCGCATTTTCCGTACGCGTACACCTGAAAAACGATTTTTTTGACGTGTTGATAGTTCCGATAGTGCTCATTTTTTAGCACAAATATGTCCTCTTTGTATTGACGCATTTATTTATATTGTTTTTTGAATAATTGGTAGGTTCTGAATAGGTTTTTAGAGTCGTTTTTCAGGGGTTTGCGCGTACGCATGGGCGTCCAATTCGGGTGAAACTTTAGTTCGTGGTATCGATGACGGTTTTTGAGGGTCGGCTTTTTAAAGTTTCATCCCTGTGATATATATAAATTTTATATTTATATATGAAAAAAACATATATGAAAATAGAAGGAATTTTATCAAAGAATATATTAAAATAGAAAAAAAATATTATAGCAGTGTCGTGCGTGGTGAATGACGAAAATTATGTTTTATATTATACATGCTGAAAAAAAATTTCACGAACAAATTCCCACCGCACGCGCAGGTTGTGAAGGATATAAATATTTTTTTGCAAAATTCTTCTTTATCCGAAAAAAGACGAAATATTTAATCCATTCTTCTCTATTAAATCGATTAAAGATTATATTTAATATATTAAAAAAAATATATTAGCTAGTACATTGTTATTAGAGAAATTGTTTTTATTATACATATTATATACATTATATATATATATTGTGTATGAAAATTCACAAATGTGGGTCGACTAATACAATCGTATTGATTCTATCAGTCGTGACGGATTTGTAAATAATCACGGTGTATATACATATATATTAAAATATTTAAAAAGGCATATATTAAATATATGTGTATATATATCGGTTATTATGTATACAGCGCCCAAGGCGTTTCTTGTTTTCATTGATAAATATTTACTTAGGTCATATATTGAGACATGACTAGTTTGTTACTAGAGACGTTATAAAATGAAGTTAAGATTACCGTAAATTATAAGGCAATGTGTTCGAGATTTGTTGGAAGGCGTCCTATGTCCGCTCCTGGGACATTCAAGCGCACTCTCAATCCTTATACATGTGTATCTCAAATGTGTGTTATGACTATGAAATTCGGTCCCTATTCGCTGTTTACATCAGGAAATCGAACCAGTTTTTCTTTTCGACGTTTTATGTCCCCGCGAAGCCATCTTGACCCTTCCGTTGCCGGTGAAAGCTCATACATCATCCCCCAACGTTCCAATTCAAAATATATACACACTACACATCGAATTATAGAGTCATATTAAAGTATAAGGTATCGGTAGTATAAATGAAATGTTCATGTTTGACCTCTAACTCGTTTTGTAAAAGCTCAACGTAGTGTAAGCTTTCGGTGCGAAAGCTGGTTCGGTTTCTTTCAAATCGATGTAAATTAAATACGGTGGATGACGGTTAGGTGTCGAGACGAGTCTGACTCGTGGAAAAAGTAAGCTTCATAAAGTTAAATATTGAAAAAGGAAGTATATAAAATAAAATAAAACCGACTGTTGCTTGCAAGCATGTAACGAGCCGCACACTGTGTATTATTTCTGTGTTGAATTTTCGTTTTTGATTTTGTATATAGTTCTTAAGTAACACGAAGTATAAATTCTATACAAGCGACTAGATTGTAAAACACGAAATTTATAATAAACATATATATATTATTATTATCATTATTATGATTAAATAGTAGAGGCAGGGGTCTTTTAATGCTGACGTAGTCGTCTTAGAAAAAAATTGTTTTGTTTTTTGTAAGATAAATGAGTATTTAAAATACATGTATTTAAAGAAAAAAAAAACGATCGCAGATTTATATAGACTTTCAATGTATTTTCCTTTTGAACCATTATGAATATGTATTGACATAGTCGGGTCTGACTTCTTGCGAAGTGTCGTGTTTTTGATTTCGAAGTGTTGAGTTACGAAAAAAATCACTGTTTAGTTTTCGCAAAGTAGGAGCGGATCGCCGTTATCGGGACTGAGTCCGCAAAGGGTCCAAAATCGGTCTGAAAATTGCTACTTTTTTCGGTTCTTAGGCGGAAAATTCGCGTGACATAGAGAAAACTTAGTATAAAAAATCGTGGCATTTTTATTTTTAGGTTTCGGTAGATAAAATCCGCTCCGCGCGAGTTTACTTAATAATTTTTTGAGATTGATCAATGCCTTTATCGCCTTACGCCTGGCTATGTTTTGTACAAAAAACTATTAAGTTTTTAATGATTATTACGGTGCTCAAAAAACATAGATTAAATATATCATATTGTTTTTCGTTCGATAGTATATAATTCCTTTCTAAATGTTTCATTATCATTGTAGCGAGTTTTTTTTTGTAGTACGAGCTTTCGTTTTTCATTTTCTAAAGCGGAAAACAGTGAATTAGTTCGATTGAATTTTTCATCCAGCTAGTTTTTCATAATGAATTTACATATTTTTCCAATGACATGCGAACTATTATTGGATTTATTAGTTGTTACGACGTGCTTTACCTAAATGTCCCGATCAAAAATTAATTAGAAATCTGACAAGAATATAGCAGTGTGCTGATTAAAATTGAACTCGATTGGTCCTCGATGATTTTCCCTGCACCAGTTAAATCGATCACGTCAGTGAAAACGTTTGAATTTGAAAAAATCTGAAAAATCTCCATATAATATATCCAGGGGCGTGCGTGCACCTTCACGTTGTTATTTGCAGAAAAAAAATAATAAGGAGAATTTAAATTTAATATTTATCATTATGATTATTATATATTCAAATTTGAAAAAGTTATTTTATAATGAATTCCTTGTAATTTTAAAATATTATTATATTATATATGAATTGAGAACGCATGAAGTATTTTGACAACTTCCATTCGATTGATTTAGCTTGCGTTATGATTGAAAATGTCAACTATTTAAATAAAAAAATTATTAAGTATGCATATGTTATGTTATTGTGTAAATTTTAAGAAAGATTATTACATATATATATGATATTTGTAAAAGTCACACGTGCATGAAAACAAAATATTTACACATAAAAAAAAGAAATATTTTTTAGATTTGCTTACGTTTTGTCATAATAATATGTAGAGGCTTTATAAAAGTGATTCCGTTTCAGTCCATGATTAATATCAAATTTGTCGTTAGTTAATGATAAAAGTGTTTTTAACTTCGATGTGTTGTCGTTCCAGTTGTTTTTCCATTTTTTTCATCATCGTTTGTGTACTGCGACTTCACAAAGTACCAGAAAAAAGGCTTTGTTTTTTCCATGTCAATTAATTAGTGTTAAATTAGTTAAATTCACGCAAATCACCGCCAGTTTATTTTTTTAATTAAATCGTTCGACTAGAGGAAAAAAATAAACCGGGGGACGTGACACTTGTTTACGCTTAAAGACATGCAAATGTCCTTACATTCATGAAAAAAAAATATATATTAAAATAAAAATCGTACCCTCGTATATCTTTAATGAAACTACATATATTTATATTTATACAATTGCATGAAATGCGTTTTTTAGATACGTCTTTATGATTTGTTCAATATATCGTATTTTAAATGTGCATTGTACTGCACGCCCGCTTATTAGAATTATATTATCAACAAAGCTTTAAATTTTACGTTTTAAAAAAGAAAAAGTCTATATACTTATATCGGGCCGGTTTCCCGCTAAAACTGAAACAGATCAAAGAAGAAAATAAGCCATTCCCCTTCGTTGAAAAATATATATATATATATATATATTAAAAAAAAATTATTAATGAATCGTCAGTTTTGCACCGTACTGTACCGCGTAGTCGAATTCACACGATGTGATTAGGTGTGTGCATATTTATATGTATTATATTATATGTCTTATTAAAAAAATATATATGTAAAAGTCGAATTGTGAAATTCGTCATTTTGCACTACGAAATCGTCCGAAAAATCCGAAAAAATAGTCACATGAAATCGACGGATAAAAACGGACTTTTTTATAATATGACCGGATATTATGGGAAATGAAATCGGATTGTCATATTGTAGAATGACGGATTGAATGTATTCACAGCATTATATATAAAAAAAAAGATTTCTTCTATAACCAAGAGTTGTTTTTTAATATTTCAACTACAGTTCGATGTTTACAATGTAACCGTTCGATCGATGTCGGATTAATCTCTAGACTGATAATATATTATAGTAATAGTTGTAAAAATAATGTTTTATTTTAATACATTGTAAATGTTTCCATGTAGCAGAATGTTGTCGATTGTTACTTTTTTTTAATTAATTAATATCGTTTTGTATTGAAGAAAACTGCGTACTTATGATTAAAACGGTCGACGTATTAATCCGACACTCATCGAAAATATATAAAAATAAATAAGTTTTGATTGAATGTATTAAAAAAAGCATATAAGGCATATAATTTCGAGAGTAAGACTTTGCATGTTTTCGATCTATGATATTTTATTAATTAGAATTCTTTGATTAGTCTCTGGATATACATAAAGTAAAATATATTAATATAATGTGATATAATGTATGTTTACATGAAGTGTATATAGGAGTTTTAAGCCATCAAAAAAAGTATTAAAACAGATACAAAAGAATGAAACATGGCTTAATTCAATATGCCTATATACACAATACACATTACCCACAATTTTTAATACAAAATATCAATGATTATGTCTCGCTTATATGTTGTTTTCATTATGTAAAAAAAAAGTGTTTTTATACAGAAAGTTGTTAGTTTTACGGGAAAGCATGAAGAAAACATATTTAAAAAAACTGATAAAATCGCAGTGGAATATACATACACCTTTTGATTAGTCTATTTTTGAATATTTTTTATACAATTTGTGATTGCGGCGGAAAAAGTGATCGCTTCGTTTTTGTACGCCGCATCATTATATAGTATTTGTATGTGAAAGTGTTTTAAAAAATAAATAAAACGACATAAATATGTATTGTAAAACTCAAAAAATCGAAAACGAGGCACAATTCAAATGCACAATATTTAAAAAAGAAAAAGTAACAAAAAACATATATATTATATATACTATCTTGTTGTACTCTTTCATAGTGTGATCCCGCTTTAAAACTTCGATCGATCATTCAATAGGTACACGTCTTCTTTTTTCGTATGCATTCATTTTGTTTTATCGGTTTCTAGTTTAAATGTTTAAAATAACTTTTTACTATCATAAAAATATTCTCTTCTATTTAAAAAAAAAAACTACACAATTGTTATAACTTATACGTATCTTGTAATTTGCTATATACGCAATTTGGAATCTCATCATGCTTTGTATGCAAATTTTATCATTTTATATTAAGATTTTGTGTACTTGGATAACTTAAGTGCATCGTAAAAGGTAGCATTTGTCATTTGGTGTGTATGAATTATTGAAAAGAAAAAAATATGACTCATATATACGAAAATTAAAAATTTTCCTGCGTGCGAATGATGTAAACTTTATTGGAGAATTTTTTAAATAAATAATATAAATATTAAGAATACATATCAGTGTTTTTTTAAAGTAAAGAAAAGGTTAAAATGTTTTATAATGAGGATAATTTTAGCACTCTTAGATGTGAGATATGAAAAATTATTTATGGTCTATGTAAGACTTTGTCAAATAAATAAATAGTAATAATTTCTTTAGCGATAACGAGTACTTCCAAAAATATGTCGATACGTAGAGTTGCCTTGTTCGCGTCAATAAAGCAGAACATAGATTTATTATTATGATTATTATGATTATGATTATTACTACGTGAAAACGCAAATGCAATCCTTATACATACGAATTGTTATTTATTGAAAATTTTGTATACATGGTGTAATGTTTTTTAGGTTATTATTACTAAAAATAAATAAATGAATAAAAAATTATGAAGTTAAGTTTCCATCATGCAGCACGAACGGCAAATGTTACCTCGTACCGGAGCACACTTAAATCTTACTATATACATTTTATACGAGTAAGCTGAATCCCTTATCTAATGTTTCAATCTCGAAAAAATCTTATTAATTAAATCTTACATTGCAATCTAAGAATCATCTACATATATTTATCTCGCATTGCAATCTAAAAAAACATACATATATATATTAAAGATGAAAAAAAAAACAAAGAAGATGTGATAGCGTTTCAATGAATTTGTTTTTAAAATGTAGACGTCCTATACTGTTGACTATTTAGCATTGTATAATTTAAAAGATATTAATTAGTATATTTTCCTATTAATTGTTAACGTGGATTATATGAAGCGCGAACCGGCGCCCGCCACCATGCGCAGCGTCAATGGCCGACAATACGAGCGATTAGATTCGACCATGGCCGCCATTGGCGCCGCGCGAGGCGGCCGGCGTCCGTTCGCGCCAAAAATTAAAAAAAAATATATTGAAATGAATTTAGTTGCAAAACGATGGTGATGTATATGAAGGGGCGGCGCACGGGGGGCGGGCGGACAGCTGCCGTGTCTGTTATCCGGGACGCAGCGTTTCGGCGCCGCGGTTGGTAGGCGTGCGGGCCGAGCGGGAAACTCGCTCGGCCCGGTCGCTTGTCTTTGCCGCGGCGCTTTCGGGAAATTGGTATTCGGAATGTGGTTTTCCGCCCTTCGGGTGTGCGCTCCAGCGTGTTATCCATTTTGCCGACAATATTATAAAAATATTACCAGATCAAGCTTTGTTTTATTTGAATTTGAATTCCCTTTTTAAATAATTTCAGGAGTTTTTATGTGTTGTTGAAATTTTTTGAAAAAAATCGTTGCAAAGTTAGGTAAGTATTATATGATCATAAACAATATTGAGACTTAAAAAAATTTATTTAGGCAAAATAAGCAGCTTATCTTTCCGAAAGACTATTGTCTATAAAAATTTTAATTTTTACATTTTTCTGAAGGATAGTCAAGTATAGGTGCATGGTCCATAATTGATGTTGTTACTTACTTATCGTTTGTATGCAAATTCCTAATTCTAATTCTTAGGAAACTTGTATATAGGCCAGATCTTAATAACATCGGCTATGGTTTTATTAAGAAACGGAAAACGATAAAATGTGAAAACCCGATTGTGTGAACTCGAAATGTGTACTCGATTCGAATATTTAACATTTAATTAATAAAATCAGAATAGTTCATTTGTTGTCATCATCATCATTTAAAAGTCGCGGTTCGGGTCGTACTTTTGAAAAAGAAAAAAAAAAGTCGCGAGCGTCATTCGAACAGACAGACGGACACACACACACAGATATCTGCCATTATATATAAGGGATATCAATTGGTGAATATTCTTTTTTTTTTTCAGAATGTCAAAATTGCTTTGTTAATCGTTGTAAAATAAAAAAAATTAAGAATGTGAATAATATAAATTTGAAGCAGCTTTTCGATTAACTTTCTAATAAAAATATCCACAGCTAAGTAAAATTAGTCTGCTTATTTATCTTCTGTAGTTTTTCGCCAATTATGAAATAAGTTTACGATAAAAACAAACAGATTTTATGACGTTTACGATATCCAACATGATCAACTCAAATATTATATTATTCTAAAAAATTCTGGGTGATTTCCAAAAACAAAAACTCCATTAAGAACAATAATAACATTTTTTATGATAAAAACAGTCCATGCGAAATTTCGGATCCATCATATCAAAGGAAATCGTCGAAAGATTACTTCGAAACGAATTTATAACCAGCCGAAAATACAATGGACAATCAACATGCAAATTAAATTCATAAAAATCAAAACTCCCACAAATCTACATGTTGATTCAAATTACACAAAACACACCTACACAATAATAAACACGCAAGGGTGGCATTTTCACCCGTTTGACATAAGGGGCGCGTGCGCGGGGGCTCCCGGGGGCGCAGGGGCAGTTTCTCTCAAGCGGGGGGCAGAGCCGCCTCCGATGTGGCCCCCGAAGCAGCCCCCGATCCCGCGCCCCCAGGACGTGTCAGCCAGAGGTAAAACTTCAAAAGTTTAAACCTTCCTCTGTCCAAATCGCGATAACCTCAAACGCCATCACAACAATTGCCGAGCCATGGTATTGTTGCATGTTTACTTGTCGAACGGGGCATCGCTGAAAAGACGCCATGGAGTCGCATCTTCGCGTCCAAGGTCGGGTTTGGCGTTTTTGGTTTTGGATAATGGGGTTTTGTTAATTGTGCCGTCGGATGTAGGTTATGCACTTGACCCGTTTCGTGTGTGTGCGCATGTTAAGTGGACTTAACCTACTAATCCGTTTCTTGGAGTTCGTGTTGTTGTATTGATTTGTTTGTGAAAGAGTTTTGAGCGTGTGCGAAATGTGAGGTTGAAGTGATTTCTTTTCGGCGGGTTTCGTGTTTTGGATTAATAAAAGTGTATGATTGAGTTACAAATTGTGTATGGAATATGTGCGTGAGGGCGAGCTATTAGTTCTGCGGTTATGTAATTGATTTATTATTTTTTTTGATTGTGTAATTAATGTGGAATGATATGCAAATCACATGTAATTGTTTGAATAATCTGTCAAAATTTGTCTGTATAATTTTTTTTGTTCGATGTTTATATTTTGTTTTGTAACATTTTTATTCGAATACTTCTAAAGTCAATATTTTTTTGTTTATTTTTATTTTTCACACGTAGTTTATATTTGATCACATTTAGAAAATATAGTAAAAAACGTTTAACTCAAAACTGAAACGACCGAAATATTTTAGCGAGTTAAAATAATTTCACGCTAAATATCATGCAGAAATTATACTGTCGGGACCGCAGTATTATTTCTTGTTAACCAATTTTTCCCATAATACAATTTCCACTGTATTGAAATTTATATCAAAAAGCATCATTTTTCCAATGAAAATTCTTAATATTATGAAATTTAGTATGCAGTGTCTTATCTCTGGAAGAGAGGGGCTCCGCAGAGCGTGCGCCCCTCAGACGACAACTGTCCGTGGACGAGGATAGGGGCTGCGGGGGCCACTGGGCCCAAGCAATGGCGGCCCTGGGGGCGGAGGCCACCCCTGGAGCCGCCAGTGGTCTCCGTCTTTACAGGACACACTTAATAAAGTTGCTGCGTGACGATCAAATCAGGCCACCACCTTGCGCTCTCATGCCGCTCAGGTACTTAGAAACTCGGAAAAATTCTATACATGTAAATTCTAATTTTTTAATAATTTTTTAGAGGTAAAGAGGCAGAAAGGGATGGGGGTGGATGGTGGCGAGCTTGGATTGAAGCTCGTGCCTTGTCCAAAGCAGCTCGACAATTTGCACAATCGCCACAACGTGCTGCTCTGAGAGTGAGAGCCGCAGCTGTTCAACTGGCTGCTTTGGACTATCCCGCATTTCAGCATATCCTTCAGACGCTTTTTCAAGTCGGTATAAATTAAAAAAATCGTATGATTATTACAAAAAATAAATAATAATCAATTTTCAGGAAGGAGGTGCCAGCAGAGAACGAGTACTGGCATTGTTTTACTTTTTGAGTGACTTGTCAGTGATTGCTTTGCGTTCTGGTGCTCGTGCTCACTTTTGTCGTATAACCCATTGGGCTGCTAGACACATTGCTGATTGTGCAACACCATGGGTGGCGAGACATGGAGGATGGGTTAGTTACAACATGCTTAGTAAAAATGTATATAGGGTAATGACACCATGTTGAACCATGCACCAATCAGCAATTTATAACTTAACTATCGCATTCTTTCTGAAAGATTATCGTACTTAAAAACCTTAATTTTTACGTTTTTCTGAGAGATTAATTACAAGTATATGCTCTACCATTGGTGATGTTACCCTATTCTGATTTTATAATATGATTGAGTTCCATCAAATTATTTCTATTGATAAATCAGTTTATATATAGTTATAATATGCAAATAGAATCTCATAATGTATTTAAATTTTTAGGGAGAAGTAATCGGAGCTGAAAGTACTGTGGTGGGAGCTGAAGCTGCTTTTGTGGCTGCTGCATGCGCCTTCGCAGTAATCTGTCTCTACAGACTGCTTCACAAATCAAGACCAGCTATTCTTTAACACACTACTTTCACAATAATTTTAATTTGCATTTACACTGTTTAATAAATGTGATCAAAATTTGACTTGTTAGTTAAGGAGATTTGAAATTTTATTAGAAAATGTTGTCTTATTGTCGTATCAAATCCTTTCGTCTTCTTATTAAATTAGTTAAAAATCTGATGAAGCCTTTATGTTCGTGCCAAACATTGAAAGGATAACTTGTTGGAATCTGATAATTTTAAATGTGTAAAATTGTTTCTCAAACAATTTGGTATTGAAAACGAATTAATATGTGTACGGTAAAATATGGATATTATATTTAAAAATATGCGAAAGAATTTATTGAATTAATGTTACATATACAGAGAATTATTGTATATTATATCAAATGCACAATAAAATATACCTTTAATATTTTTACATATGTAAAAGCTTATATGAAACCAAAATATTATACAAAAATTCAAAATGAATGTATTTTGAACAAAATTCTCGTACAATAATTATGTAATATCATTTACATGAAACTAAATATATTTAATTTCTATTTTATAAATGTATATGTCTATTTTAATTTACACGAATGATATTTTTTTCAAAGGGACCGTTTTTGAAATTCACGGTTATAAATATCTAAAATTTGATTGGCTTTAATTAATATAATCAATATTAAAATTAAATTTTAAGCAAAGAAAATCGTGAATTTCCAAATACGTTTCTTGTTATCGTATAGTGAATGGACGTACTATGTACTATTTTTCAATTGATTAAAGAAATATTATGTCATAAAAAAATTATCACAGTTTTTTCATTCATGTCTCACTCTGGACAAAAATTTGACCCCTTATCAATATGACAAAGTTCGAAGTGGCGTCCCTGTTATTGCAATAATGAAATTACTTACTTATTTCCAGAGTCGGACTTTGATTCGATACATACAGTATGAAATTCTATTAAAATTTAATATTTTACAAAACATATCGATCACGTAAAATAAAAAATGGAAATTCGAATATCTTTTGATAAAACATTAATCAGTTTATCCGAGTTATCCACTGATCACTATTACTGATACGTAATAAGAATCGCTTTACTTACTATCGAAACAAACCGATACAATAATAATGCGTCCCATAAATACCCAACCATTATCATCATCATATTCGGATTATATAACATTTACTTCAGGACAAGGTCTTTTCGATACCATCTAAAGTTCGGACATTTCGTTATCGCGTGCACCCATTACGATACTATAAAAGTAAAGTACTCTGAATGAGTTAAATGATGTAATAACCAACCCTCAACGATACAAAATCAATATATGAATTAGTATGAAACATAAATTCAGTGACGTATCCAAGTTTTATGTCGTCTTCCCAATTTTTTTTTTTTTTGGTTTGTTTATCATTTACCGTGTTATTCTTCCAGATAATTTGATTGAACAAAAACACATATTGTCCTTATAATCATTCGATCCGGCCCTGATACATACGAGCGCGTGTTTCAATCAGTTTTCCTACACCAGTGAGTCAAAATGGAGGAACGCGGACGGCGGTGGCGGTACGCCGCCATCTACATTGCCTCATTTTGCGCGTGCGCATCTTTTTTCGTTGCACTTTTCCTCGTACATTGGGTGGCCACGAAGGCTGCGCAAAACGAGTGTGCTCAAATCGAACAGAGGCTTTTGGACCATTTGAATCAGCGGTGTCCTGTTCCAGAGAAGACCAGCCGCCGCAAAAGGGACACTGATAAGGTACGCGATAGTTTCCGAAGATATGGGAACGGTTTATTTTAAAAATTTTAATATATTTTGTTTGTATTATTAATTTTTGCAAGTTTTTGTATCGAAAATTTTTAATATTTTATTGTATATTTGATTTTTAATATGTGGAATGAATGTATCGGTATTATAAAAAATATTTTATAATCACACTTCGAACGTTATTTTATGTTGTTCAGTTGAAAAATGGAAAATGGTAGGAAGTCGATAATGTAAAAATATTGAAAATCATTCGAAAAATATTTTGCATTTCAATGGAAGTTTTTCGAATTGAATTTGAATGGATAATTAATTTATTCGATTATATTCAAATATTCATTGTTGAATCGCATGGACGTTTCGAAACGTAATCTGAATCGATCGCGTTTGAGTTTCGCTTTATAAATGTCGGTGCGGTTTTGGTCCTCTCGTATTGAAGCGGCGGCTTCCTGCTCTGTCAATGAAAGTAACCACTCTCCAATTAATTTCAATGGATGTGATTTATTTATTTCGACGACACGCGACGGCAATGTGTCCGTGTTTTCGATGACATTCCCGACGGTGGAAATATTCATAGGAACTTCGGAATTTGTGGTATTATAATGGGCCGGTGAACCGCGGAGAAATGTCGTCACGCATAAATTATTATGCGAGATAACCCAATAACCTTTTGACACCCGATCGGAAATCAAATATTGAAAATTATTAATGAAAACTTGTCTGTAGTATAATGTAATGAAGTAGTCAGCGATTCGATAAGAGTCTCAATTTTGGTGGAGGTGTTGCCTAAGAAGTATGCTATTTTACTTTTAAGGTAGAAGACAATCAAGTTGGTCCACATGTGGAGTTCTTCAATCCAAAAGTCCGCGGCGAACTTCAAGCGAAAGGAGAACTTGCACCTGGTGGTGATTCTTGGGTTTGGCTCACTAGCTATTCTCGCATCCCAGTATGTACATAAATGAAGTTAAATTGTCATGGAAATTGATGTATAATTTGTGACTGGTTTTTAGTATCAAGTAGTCCAAGGGTTTTGCAGAGCGACCCAAGAATATTGTCCGCCTGGTGCTGCTGGCCCTCCCGGTATTGTTGGACCTCGAGGAGAAAGGGGAGAACGTGGTGTTGCTGGAAGTCGTGGATCTCCAGGACCTGTAGGTCCTCCGGGTCCTAAAGGTGATTCAGGGTGGCCTGGACATCCCGGATTAGATGGGAGAGATGGAGTTCCGGGAGAACCAGGTTTGGATGGAGTACCTGGAAGAAGCGGAGCTGATGGAGTAGCAGGGGCTCCTGGACGTCATGGTATCAACGGAGCTGATGGTCGTAATGGAACAGATGGTATTAATCTACATGTTTGAAATTTTTTTTATATTTCGAACCATTTTCTTATTGAAATATGTTTTTATAAAAGGAAAACCGGGAGCTCCAGGTCCGCCAGGACCAGCAGGACCGGTTGGACCAAGAGGTAAAAATTATCTTTTCAATCAATTATTCATATAGTATTAATTATTTATTGTTGTGAAGGTATCACTGGTCCCAGAGGAAGAGCGGGACGTCCTGGAAGCGATGGAGCTCCTGGATTACCAGGTGTTTCTGCATGGCTTCACAATAAAACAGAGTTATTGATACCTCCATCGATAGCTGGTAATGAAAAATCCGTTACAAATGGAGAATAAAATAACATTATGATATAATTTGATTCATATCACAGGTAAAGATGGGGAAATTGTAATTGTGCAAGAAGGCGAAAGTGTCAAATTAAGGTGTGGGGCAACTGGTAAGCCACCACCTGCAGTTCAATGGTCTTCAGGAGCAGTTGTCGTTGGAAATAGTGGAGGAGCATTGAAATATGGACCATGGAGAGTTTCATCCCATCCAGGTCCACTGTTCGAAATGCCTAGAGTTTCCCGACAACATGCTGGAGCTTATTTGTGTACAGCTTTCAATGGTGTTCCTCCTCAGGCTAATCGTACAGTTCATCTCGAGGTGCATTGTAAGTTTTTTTGTGATTAATATATTTTATGAATATAGATTCAAATATATTTAGAAATAAATATTCGTATTTTAGTTTCACCTCTGATCCGAATTAAGAAGCAAGATATTGTTGCTAGGAGTGGGTCACCTGTTTTGCTGGAATGTGAGGTTTGTGTTTCAAAATATGATCTATTTTATTTAAAACAAATCAATAGTCTAGAATATTTTTATGAAATAGGTGGAAGCTTATCCCGAACCTATTAGATACTGGGAGCGAGCTGATGGAAGACATGTAGAAGGACACGATAGAGGAGCACAACCTGATTTAACTGGAGGAGGAGCTCCATACCGTTCAATTATGAGGCTTAGATTGATGAAATTGACTTCTAGTGATTTTGGAAGTTATCATTGTGTAGCAAAGAATGAACTAGGTCTCACAAAAGGAGTTTTCAAAATACATGGTAATTGGTTTAATTTATTTTGGTTGAAAAGAAAGAACGCATTATATATAAATTTATGTTTTCAGAGCAAGATCCTTCACTGGGCACACCACCGCCTATAGAAATAGGCTTAACACTAACAGGACTTGAATGGGGTCCAACTTCTCCTCCGCTTGCAACGCTAGATGAATTATGTCCAGCTGTTCCTCCTTGTCCAACTTGTCCACGATGCTCAGATCCAGCATTGTCACTTGCTGACCTTTTAGACCATTTACATATTGAACCATTATCTTCTAAAGGTCAAGTATATCCAGGACTGCCATCAAGAGTGACGGGTATGAGAATTAAATAACTAATTTTAAATGTAACATGTATAAAAGGTAATTAAATAGAATTGTATTTGTAGATTGCGTTTTGTATGCAATTGGAAAACCCGTATACTATCATTTGTCTGAACAAACATATGGTGCATGGTCCCGGGATGCCTCTGTTGCAACAGACCCCACAGTATTTATTTTTTGGTAATGATTATTATGCACATATTTAACCAAATAATTCTTATAAAAATATTTTCATTTCTTTAAAGGGAGAAAAAGTTTGGGTGACAAGAGAAATGGACACAAAGCATCTTTTTGAATTTCCTAATAAAGACGCTTACCGATTGAATAAACCCACTAAAATCTACAATTTAGATTCAGATTATGTGGTATGTTTTAAATCATTTATATATTTCTTTTCATTTTTTATATATTATCTAAAAAAAATAGGGTAACGGACATGTTGTGTATAATGGATCATTCTACTACCAAGCAAGAACGGGAAATGTGGCACGTTTGGAATTATCAAGAAATAATATAAGTTATATGAATTTACCTGGGGCTACAATATTACCATCAAAATCGACAAGTAATGGTTCCTTAATCGGTGAATATCATACACCCACTGCTTTGTATTCGACGGGTCATACATTCATGGATTTTAGTGTCGATGACAATGGTTTATGGATAATTTACTCAATGGACAATTCTAACAATACTGCCGTTGCAAAGGTAATCATTCAAGAAAATCAAATTGTAATAATTCAAAAGAATACATATTTCTAATTTTGTAGATAAACCCTGAAACATTGGAGGCACAGTTTATCTGGAATATTTCTATAAATCACCATAAAGTAAGTGCATATTTATTCCCAGTTTATTGTTATATGAAAAAAAATTATATACATATTTATGCAGGTTGGAGAAATGTTCATCACATGTGGTGTGCTGTATGCAGTCGATTCAGCGACTGAAAGAAATACAAGAGTCCGTCTTGCATTAGATTTATATCACAACACATTATTGGAAGTGTCGTTACCATTTACAAATCCATTTAGAAAAACTACAGCTCTTGCTTATAATCATAGAAACAAGGTAATTTGTTGATTTTTTTGTTAAAATTATATAAGTCTTCACAAAAATAATTTATTACAGGAGCTGTATTCGTGGGATAAAGGTAATCAATTGACATATCCAGTACGCTATCACGAAATCGGATATAATGCTACATCTTAATTTGATTCGTCCATTTGGTCACCACTTTCACGTCGAGAGAAAAAATTATAAGGTGAAAAAGTGAGTATTTAAAAAAATAGTATAGATAAAGAAGACTGAAAAGTACATTTAATAATTATATCCATTTTTATCGTAAATTCAATCACTTGAAAAGTCTAATATGCATATATTTGAACATTTTTAGTTAAACAATTAAAAAGTAAATTGTAAATAATGTTATTTTGTATAAGTTAAATATATTATAAAATAGGTTGAAAGTACAAAGTATGCAGTTTAATTAAAATTATAAAAGGTATGAAATACAAACCAACTTGTGGGATACAAAAACAATTTATTCAATAATTACATTGCACATTCTTAAACCTATCACATTATTATGGTTATATCTGCACTGCAACGGGTGTACAAATTATTTGTGGGAATCGAGTAGAAAAATTTATAAAAATGGAAATTTTATAAAATTAAAAAGGTGAATAAAATAAAACCATATAAAAAAATAGGGGTCGGAATCACAATTATTACTTTTTAAAGTCAATGCAAAATAAAGAATAATACATATGAATACGTAATAAAATTACAACGTTGCAACAATATCTAGAAACATTTTGGGATAATAGAAGTGTGACCAGCACAAGCAATTTAACTCTTGGTCCCTCAACATCGCTACTAATCTTTACTTCCTGACTCGGAAAAGCTTGAAAAATTCATATGTGCAATTAAAATAATAACAATCTCATTAAGCACTTAAATGATTATAATACAATAACAATATTTACATTTATTTACCTTGAAGGAGTGATATATACGAGGATAAAAATTATTTAAATACAAATTCCCATACACGACACATATATTAGTTTTCGGGAATAA
>JAOXNN020000055.1:7505446-7525254 GCA_028571205.2 Hydropsyche betteni | reverse complement strand
GAGTGATATATACGAGGATAAAAATTATTTAAATACAAATTCCCATACACGACACATATATTAGTTTTCGGGAATAACATAACTATATTAAAGTAACACTATGAGGTGAAACAACTTTATTGCTTTAAAAATTCACCAGACTTCTAAATCTTATTTATCTACGAGTAAGTTATATTTCGTTATATTGAAAGTCAAATGAGATCGTATAAGTCAGTCAATATGGCTGTTTCAGAATATACATTGTGTATGTCTCAAAATATTTAGATAATGAACAATACAGAATGTTTTGCATTCAAATTGTGACGATACTTTTTTGTAAACTTTGGTGAGTATATCATTTTTTTGTTATAATATTCACCATATATAACGAAATAAAGTAGATAAATTTTAATTGTATGAGTGTTAATATCATACAACTATCTATATTAAAGGGGTTTTTAACATCATCATTTCTGAATCACTAAGTTCATCAAAGATTTTGAGTCAATCTATAAGGCGTTTAGTCAAAAAATGTTCCTTGACTGACAGATTGTTGGAAGTTAAGTTTGAATATTGTAGACAATTAGGTAGAAAATATCTCAATGTAATTTGAAAGCTTGATATATAAAATTTATATTGCATTATCGTTGAGTAATTTCACCGAAGTGTAATTGCATATATTCCAAGATGGGAACCGTTGGGACAAAGCTAGTTTCTATATATGTTTTAAAATAGTGATAACACATCACAAAAACGCCTACGCCTAGCATATTTTAATCTCAATAAGCAGATAATTATATTTTAAAAGATATTAATCGTTTGGCTTGCTAGGAATATCTTACGTTATCCAACGAAATGTACACAATCACTTAAACGTATATAAAGATAAAATAGTTAAAGATAGAAACAAGTACAAGAGTAAATTTTCTGGATGCATTTCTGTATCATGTATATTTAAATGAAGGTTATTGTTCTAAGTGTTTATAAATTGTTTATTTATCGTTGCATAATTTGCGAGATTAATATTGATAATAATGCTTATTTAATTTATCTAGTAATATCCAAGTTTACAAATACTTGTAATGACATGGGTCGGTAATTTTATTCATCATTATCGATTGTAAGATTTCATATTATTATATATCAACTATGATTCTAATGTTATGTAAATTCTGGCAAGGATAAATATATGAATTTAGACCGAAGATTATAAAATATACAGACTGGTATTTGGAAAACTCTTAAAAAAATATATTCATTTTTCAAAAGATTGCAAGCAAAGAGACTGCCTTTAAAAGGTTATCACATATATTTACATGCGATCAAATAAAATTCTATTTATTGTAATATTGCAAATTGGACCCAACTATGGAAAAGCAATCGAAATAAATTATCTGTGCAACAACATCTAGTTTTATTACTTATTGCTTTTATTTCCATAATATTGGAATAGAAACCTAAAAGAAGAATCACATCTAGTTGTAAGCCAAAGTAATTTAGAAATACATAAAAATAGAGAGGTAGTAGGAAGACACACTATGATTGTGCTCAATTTATGCTTTTCAAAAATAATACTGACAATTATAATATTTATAAGTTTAGTTAAAAGTATTGTTTCTTGATACTTATGAAAAATTTATCATGAAAAAATTAAAAAATACAGACTAGAAGAGACAAATTAAGTTTCATACTTTGAAAAATAAAATAAAAATATCACAGAAAAATTAATTAAAATAAAGAAATCAAACAGAATCTATAAACTTAATGAAAATAAATAAAGTCAGTAATGTAAATATAAGAAGATGAAAAGTAGATATGTATCGTTAAACAAACAGACCAATTTTAGAGGTCATTCTAATTACCCCATCAATAACGTACATTTCAGATAAATGACTAGACTGAAAATGTACCGTTTAAAAATCTAAAATTCAACACTAGTTCAACTGCGATAAACGCAACAATTTAAAACAACATAATATCAACAACATAGTACATATCGTTAACATCAACATGGTACATAGCTCAATCATTCAAAACCATAATACTGATATATATCGCATCGTCAATAAAGGTTACCTTTAAAAATATATTTTACAAATTTATGCGCATAGAAGTGACGATTTTGCGTTTGCAATTTGAGTATTAACGATGTTGTGTTCGTTTAGAACCTTCGGACTGGTCGGTTAGGGCAGCGTGGAAGACGGACTTGGAGGCGAGTTCGGATGATGTCTGGAACGTCTCGATTTCCAACGGAAGACTAAAGCCAGTATGCTCCTCAATCTCCGCCAACGTCTACGTCCACTGCCACTCTACAGAAAATAATCACATATTGTATTGAAATCGTAATCAGAATACTATAAATTAGTTAGTTTGCATAGCTATAGATAAGGAGAGTCCATAGAAGCCTTGGGCCTTCCTAAATATATCATAAGACTATGATATATCTGAATAAATTCATTAAACGCCTTGTATTTACTCACATATTATAGTTCAAATGAAAAACAACAGTATATTTGAATCTCGTACATATAAAAAGTTGTTTTGGGCACCCTAAAAAAACTGACCGTACCTGTCTATGATTTTTACGTCTAATTTCTCTGATGAGGGCATGGAAAGCGTCATCAATGTAATGACGTAGAGCAGCAGAAGTCTCGAAAAATGGACAGCCAAGTTGAGCAGCTAATTGTCTTCCTTCCTCAAATGTTACCTGCAATACGAAAAAATAAGAATCAAAATAAATTTAAAAACATGATCGCTTCAATATCAATACCTTTCTCAATGTGTGCAAGTCTCTTTTGTTTGCAACGAGGACTAAAGGTATATCTTCGTGGGGACGAACGCGAGCGATTAGTCTTCTATATTCGGCCGCTTCTCGAAAGCTCTGACGATCGGTTACAGAATAACAGATGACGAAACCTTCTCCACATCTCATATATTGATCGCGCATAGCAGTGAACTCCACCTGACCGGCCGTATCGAGGATATCCAACAACGCCGGTTCCCCATCGATCACCGCTTGCTGTTGATATGAATCCTCTGAAAGATTCATGAAACTGGGTCATATATGATGAAATTGTATATCATAAACATTCAGACATTTCAGGAAATCTTTATAATTTGCAAATGACTAGTTTTCAATGAAAGATATATGGAGTAGTGGGTAATCCTGCATTTTAGGTGCGCAAGTTGTTTATTAACCCTTTGTGTTCCAAAGTGCTGTGGAGGAACTGCTACTTCATTGTTTTTTCTCTAGTTCCATTTTGACATCACTTTGATTTAAGCGTTACCAGAAACATCGAGTTTGTTGGAAATTTTTATTATTTCGTTAACCCTTTATATCGCAATCGAACCACTGGGATGTTGGCAAAAAAGTGGTGAAATGGTGGTTCTTACACGGTATTATTGGAATACAAAGGTGAATAAAAATGCATTATGGGTACTTAAATTAGATTTCTCAATGTAATTTATGAATTGTAAGTCTGTAAATTAGGTTTTTTAACGGATTTATATTGTAGGAATTGTAGAGTGATTGTATTTGTAAATTTTTATAAATAATTTTCTTTTAGGTCATATAAATTTGTATATGTTAGTAGTTCGAACAGCAAAAGATGCTATTGTGCAACATGTGAATCTGAAATTTATTAAGATACGGTTAAAAATTAACAAATCCGTTATAAAAAAAAAATTCACACTTAAAATATATGAGGGGTTCGACAGAAAATAAGCGGCATAAGCGGCATTTGTCACTTTTGGAGATATTAAAAAAAAAACAGTTTATTTACATTTAGATGCAAATAAAACTAGGAGTAAACCAACATAGTACTGTCATCTTTTGAGAGAATGTGGAATTATATATTAATTTGTGTAGGAAACGAATTTTCTTCGTAAATGAAAAAACTCAATTTTGTAATTTTGGCGCTTAGCCTTATTTTCTTATTTCCCTCATATGAAATGCAACAATAATCACAATTTAAGCACTTACAATGAATTTTTACCAATGAAAAAACCCAAATTTGTCAATAAACAGTACAAGCACCTAAAAAACGCGGGATTACAATAAATCAGAGGTTCCCGAACGTTTCGGCGTAACATTATGCAAACCGATAGTAGGGTCGTGATAGTCGAGGAAACTGTGGCTGACGAACTGCAGCGTGACAGCCGACTTGCCGACGCCGCCGTCGCCCAGCACGACCACTTTGTAGACTCGGGGGCCCCCGGCGCCTCCTCCGCCCCCGCCGCCTCCGCCCTCCATGGGGTCGCCCCCGAGAGCGCGCGCCCTGCACCACGCTACACCCTTCAGGCGCGCGGAGAGCGGGAAACTGAACGGGGGCACTTCTGCCAACCCCCATTTTCCAGAATTCATTTTCCATTTTCACGATTCGTTTTCGGTGTTTTGTTGTAAATATGTGTTTGGGTTTTGTTTTTTTTTAGATTTGTTCGTTGAAATTTGATCGTTTGGTGATCGATTGTTGTTTGGTGTTGGTGAATAGTTGGAATAAATATTGTGGTGAAATAGGGTTTTAGCGTAATAAATTTATATGAAAGTGAGTGGGTAGCGTTGAACGGTTTTGTGTTTCTGTTGATGCCGATTTGTGTTTTTTATAGTATTGTTATTGTAATTGTTTTTTATAATATTGTTATTGTTATAACGTTAATATTTTTTTGAAGAACTATCTATTCCTTGGTTATGTTTATGTACCTAATAAACAAAATTTGTTATAATAAATGCATCACATCGCACATCAAACCCTGACGTGCACACCATCGTAGAGTAGATAAATTACAAATTAATGTCACTAGACATTTTCGTTTTTTATGTAATTTAACATACCTATATATAAAAATGGATGTTTGTATATACATATATATTCATTTTTTTGTTTATTTGTTTGATGCCGTATCTCTCCAACACCATTCAACTGATCGCCATGAAAATTGGCATTTATATGTATTTTTTTGTGGAGAAGGTTTTTAGCATCACCAAAATAGGGTGACCATATTTCCCGGAAACCAAAATGGGACGGTCCGCAAAAAAATGTTCCCCTCATATATCGTTCGACCGATCCCTATATAAAAAATAATTTGATTTAAAACATCGAGTCCCGAGCAACGCCGGGTACTATCGTTATTTAACGTAAAATTTCAGCTGAAAGAATAATCCAGGGCTTCGAATCGTATTTTTTTCGTTCCGGTTTTCGGTTACAGTTTAACAAAAAATATGTATTTAGGCTTGGTTCCGATTTTCGATTCAGCTTCGAGTTATCAAAAAAAAACTGTACACTTACAAAAACCAACTCTCCCAAAAATCCTAAGAAATATTTAAAAAAACCACACGCCTACAAAAGCTGATTTTTTCGAAAATTCCAAAAAAATATTTTCTAAAAAAAAACAACAATTTTCAAAAATATTCGGTTATTTGAATATTCGAATATTCAAAATATTTTTTTCCCGGTTCAATTCTGTTTTTCGTTTCTGCGAAAAATTCGGTTACCAATTTTCGATTCAATTCCGGTTCGAAGCCATGCAAATAACAAGTAGCAATCACAAGACTAATTAGTACTCCCAACTCACTTTCAAATCAACACGTGACGCTAAAACCTTAACACACCCCAACTTAATAATTTGCGAAACTATCCATTTACCTACCTTTATAATAACAACCCGCACCCACCAAACATACAATTAAACACACAACGTTTTAGAATCGCCGAAAGCGCAAATTTCCACGTGGGCGGCAATCGCGCTCTTTACGACCGCCCGCCCGGACGATCTGTCAATTGGATTGAATTGACGGAAGTTGTGCATTGCGGCACCAGTAGTGCGGCACTCCGATACGTAAATAAGTTGTGTCTGCGCCGCGATGTCGGCTCCGGAAACGAAAAAGGCCCTCTTCATTTGCTTAGGTACGTTGCGCATTAAGAATTTCCGGTCGTTGCGGTTCGTATCGGTTGAAAGTTATTGATTTTGGAGGATTGAGATAATCTGTGCGATCGATCGATCCGTTTGCCACGTGTGTTTTCGTAATGTAAATTGGATTTGGGAGTTTATTTTCTTTATGGTTTTGATTAATTTTGATTTGTATAGTAAATGATTGCGTTTCGAATTTGGCTCGGCAGTAAATAGTGCTAAGCGCCAAAATTATAAAATTGAGTTTCTTTTGTTTATTACAAAAATTAAAAATAATTCCACATTCTCTCAAAAGATTATGGCACTATGTCGGGTTACTTTTAGTTTAATTGGCATTTAAATGCATGTAAACTGTTTTTCGAAAATTGTTTTTCTTAATATCTCCAAGTGACAAATGTCGTTTAGCACTATTTACTGCTGAGCTCATTTCATACAAATTGATAAATCCAGGTACATTCAATCTCTTTTTATATGGTGCAAGTAAAAAAAATCGATTTTTTTTTTTTATAATTTTCCCATTTCACAATCTAAAAAAAAAATATGCATTATACTACAAATAGTATAATCCCGACCAGTATACATTTGTAGTTATTAAATAAGAATTTGCAATATTTTTTGATTATTTCACCATGTGAAATTTACTCACATTTTTCACCAAGTATATTTGGATGGGATACATACAAATTCATACTAACGGAATCTATTTTCAATTTTTATATGGTCATTATACATTTGTTTTTACACGGTAAATCTGGAACGTACCTCCCATATTAAAAGAGACTTGGGTGTATATTGTGATATCGTTTCTATCTCTAACGTATGTAAACTTTTTTTTTGGTCAAGCAAGTTATTCAAAAAGTACTTTTTAATAGTGTCACAAATTTTCACTTCCAGAAAATTCATAAAACAAATGTTCACCCCCCAAAAGTCGTTCCCATCATTTTACCTCATTAAGTTTTCACTCTAGATTTTTTTTGGCTAATCGTTCTCGGTACTTCGTTTACAGATTTTTTCATATTAACGATTATACAATATGTTGAATGAAGATTCGTTTAATATTAGTGTTCTAAAATAATCTCTGAGGATGAAAAATTAGGAAGGATACTTATTATGAATGAAAATTAAATTTTGAAATTATTCACTGTTACTTTCAGGCAACATCTGCAGATCACCTATTGCTGAAGGCGTATTTATCAAGACCGTCAAAGACGCCGGACAAGCAGACAAATGGGAGATTGACAGTGCAGCTTTGGGATCTTGGCATGTCGGCAATCATCCTGATTACAGAGCTCTCGACGTGATGAAAAAACATCACGTCAATTACAGTAATCGGGCTAGACAGGTTTGTTAAGCACGAACGTACTGGGTTTGTTTCCGTTTCGTATGATGCAATTAACTTGTCAACTTTTAGATAAAAGAGGCTGATTTTCATCACTATGACTTCATATTCGGAATGGACGAAGAAAATATGCGTGAACTGAAAAGAAGAGCACCCAAAAACTCTAAGGCCCAGCTGTTTTTGTTGGGCGAATTCGATCCCGAAGGAGACCGTATTATAAGAGATCCTTATTATGTTAATATTTTTCTATTTATTGATAACTCAATTCAATCGATAATTTATCAAATAATGCTTTAATTATTTAAAATTTTAGGATGATGATGATCGTGGATTTGAAAAGTGCTTTCAACAAGCGACTCGTTGTTCCAAGGCGTTCCTTGAAAAACACTCGTAAGTTACCAGTGAAACTAATGTTGCCAAAATTTTTCTCTTGGAGAATCGTGTTCATGTTGGAATTGATATGCTTTGAGCTTTATATATTCATTGAAAGTACAAACGTATTAAGATATAAGGATTATAAATCTTCAGTAGGAAACTTTGGTTGTGAACGTAGTCATCTAATGATTTCTTCTAAGTAAATAATTTTTGGTGATTCCTATAAATTTCATGACTATACCCATGTGATATTTTATATTCCTTTTTTGTGTTTGGAATTAAATTTGTGAAAAAGTCATATTTTCGAAAGTTATTCAATAACTGTATAATCATCATTTCGGTTATATTGATTTAACAATAACAGTTTTATTTTTGTTAAAGGTTGTTCTTTTATACATTTGCTTTTAATGTAATAATATTCAAAATAAATAAAGTTTAATTTTACATAAAGGTGTATTAAATTAAAAAAAAACTACATCAAATCTTTGTTTTTCAGCAAATAATACATAAACACAAAGCTTTGGAAAAAAAAACAAAATCTTAAATAAAAACACAACCCTTATTAATATCAACAGTAATAAATGCATTTTCTTCAGCACACATCTAATAAACACTGATACATATCATGTTAGAACACATACATTATAAATTTAAAACAACAAATAAACTCAAGTAAATATTAATATGTTAGTCGTTGTTGGTTCATAATTAATATTATAAGGCACAAATTATTTGGAAGCTTTGGTGAATAACAACAACGACCATAAAGTGGATGTATATATTAAAAAAAATCATAAGTTGGTCTTAGATGTTCCGTAAACAGATCGCACTCTTCTCATCAGCGCATGCTTATTATCTTTTTTTAGTCTCTGTAGAAAAAAATCATCAATGTAGTGTTGAAAATATCATAAAATCTATAAGGTAAAAACAAAAGTAAACATACTTCTTTTTTCAATGCATTTTTGAATATATGATTTTTTCTAGCTAAGGCAATTCGAACCCACTCTGGCTTATCAGGAATTGCTTGATGCAAAACATACCTGATAGCAAGTAACACATGTTCGAGGACGATAAAGTAGAAAAACAATTCAGGCGGCTCAATATTCATACTGGCTGCATACGATTTAATTTGAGGAGAAACGTATAGAAGTCCGATATTCGTCATGATAGACATGCCTCCTATTATTTCAAATGATCTCTGAAAATGTATTGTTATTAAATATATATGTTATTGAATTTATAGAACATATTTGATTATACCTGCCAGGCTCCGGTGTCTTTTACTTTTTGAGACATTGGTCTTTTGTAAACTTTGCACAATTTGAAAGCGTCAGCTCTTATTTCTAAAACATTATTCAAAACACCCCAAAAAGCCGCTAAAGGATAAACCGATGAAAACAATATCTGTGAAAATGTATATCAAAATTAAATGTTATGTGAGCAATGTATATGAATGATAAACTTAAATTTAATACTCACTACGTATCCAAACTGTATGAAAAGTTCTAAGTAATCATCATAAGTGCCTTCGTACTCGTCTAGATTCCCTTCAATATTTGCTTGTTGAATTCTAACATCGTCGTATGGTAGGCATTCGACATCTTGAAGAACTTCAGGTATAATTGCTAAATCATCATCAAAGGATGTGTCTTTATTTGGTTGAGGTTTAGGAATATCAGGATTAAATAAGTTTTTCAAGTTTTCTTTCTGTGAAAAAAATGAAGTTTAGTAATTGAAGATGAATTTGTGGAGTTGATAGATTAGTAAAATTTCAACGTAATATTGTATATTCTTTCGATGAAAATGTTTACAGTAATAAATATTAAAGTTAAATCACTGTGATATTCCGAAAAATTGAGTTAAACAATATTACATAAATAACTACAATGAGTTAATTAGTATGTCCAATAGATTAATTTAATGAAATTTGTTAGTTATTAGATATAACAAAAAATAGGATATCAATAATGCAATTAAATCAAATGAAGTCCAACCGTATAAAATGAGGTTCGCATCATAAGAGGTAGTAAAGCTTCTTGAACATGATTTATAGCCTGAAGTATGATTAACATAGTAACTAATTGTTGTTTTAACATATCAATATCTTGCAAAATAAATGCAATATAAAACAAAGACATAAAATTGTTAACAAATTCGAACAGTACTAATTTGATAACTCTGTGTCTATCGTACTGAGATTGTGTTCGGTGATTTTCTGAAAAATTTTATGAAAGATTTCTAACTGCTACAAATAATATTGTGATTGAGTATATAAAGAATTTACCCCATTCGGTTAAATACGTGCAGAAACTTCTGTATATCAAATTCACTATATAAACTAAAGCAGTATATATGACACTCGGTATCATGATGAACCAACTATCTGCATCGAAATATTTTTTCATTTCATCTTCTGCCCAAAATGACCATAACATAACTATATATCCACCGCAAAGGCACAGACAGACAATAGGCAACGATACACAGTACATCTGAAATTATAAATCTCAATGATTACTGGTAAATTTATTTCGATATTCAAATATAGGATAATATACTTTTAAGTTTGTTTTCCAACGTGGAGATTGCGGTTGAATTTTACCAGTGATTTTATCTACACCCATTTTACCTCGGAAGTTCACTCGAGGTTCATCCAAACTTGTCATCATTATCGTTCCCCAATTGAATGCGAGTTCGTTACTTTTTCTACGCCACATCTAACAAAATATAAACAATATAACATGTATCAATTTGAAATTCAACTTGAAATATAACGAGATAAATTGTAATATTACTTCTAAAAATACTATGACCCATAGAACATTGAACACGCAGAAAAATGTTAACGTTTCATGACTAACGACAAGTTGCATGAAACCTAAAATCATTGGCACGATCATAGCTAATGTATAATATTCTAAGAATACAAAATATAAGGCAATAGATTCTCCAAAATATTCTCGTATTTCCTCTAAAATAAAATGAAAATTATTAAATTTCTATATGAAACGTGAAAATGTGAAAGTTATGAAAACTACCAAATGGTTGTTTGTTGAAAAGTGTTAAAAACCATTTTCCTCCAAGTTTACGCAACGCGTCCAAATCGTGTAACGGATATATTGTTTCTATTAAGCCTTCGTGGATTAGTGATTGTAATATAGATTTTCCTGTATAAAGTCCAGCTGTATTATATCCTGGGATGAAATGTTCTCCTTCGAGGGTTCGTATATTTTCTAATTCATGTCTGACAATCGTTTGGCGTTCAGCTGTTGTGAGGAAGTCATCTACATGCATACCTTCAGACAAAAAGTCCTCTAATTGACTTACGACGAATTCTCTCAAAACTCCATTTTTATCTTTTTTCATTATTTCAATTTCTTCAGCAATCTGAAGAAATTTAATTTTTGATGCAGAAATATGCAGTATGAGACCCTGTAAAGGTATGATTTTTTTAAAAGAAGTAATCGAGAACGTGAAAGTATCAAAATATATAAGTTACTTCTTTATCTTTGTACGGTTGTCTCCGTACTAAAAGTTCTGAGCCTCCATTCTGTCTTTCTCCACGGATTTTACGAATGAACCACGCTAAAGTTTTTTCTTTGACTTTCGGAGCAAATTTAATAACGATGTAGGTTTGGGGGAATAAGTGAACACTTTCATCTGAAGAACTAGCTTCATCATCTTGAGATTTTATATTTACATTGCGTTTTGACATTATCACAGAGGTTATGTTTTATAACTAATTTTAGCACAATATATCATAAGGAGTTTTGAAGTTATTCAGCTGCATGTGACTAAAATAAAAATCGAAAAGAACGACTGCAATTTAGAATATACGTGTGAATTTAATTAATGAAACTAAAAAAAATATACGAAAACATCTGATTATGACATACATGGCCTAAAGAGTACTAATTACGGCATATTAAGTGTTATGGTAATTTTATTTTCGTTCTTTTAAAAAAATAATAAATAAGTGGATAATAACATTGTTATGATTTTTTCAGATTTTGTATGACCAGATGTTTGCTCAAATCACACTAGTACACACTGACAGTAGAACACATGACACGTTTTTGAACAATTGGAGGACTACGTGATGGTCAAATAATCCAATGAATACTTTATCATTTATTTTAATCATATTATTTCAATTTTTTGACAATTGTGTTCTACGTTTGATGTTGTGATGTGTTCTAGTGTCGTTTATACGCTAGTTGTAATTTATATATTTTCATATTTTATCTATTTAAAAACCTAAAAATAATCAAATACAGATTTAATATCTACAAATGTATCAAACTGAAAATGTAGTGAAACACATTTTTCGTGTACATTCTCATTCTCTCCATGAAATTGAAATATCCTTTACGAAATCTGTTTCACTTGTATTATTCAGCTTCACATGAAACATTAAATTTTCTTCTATTATCTTCATCAAAAAGTATACCCGAATACGAGGGGAGAGAAGTTTATTATCGCCGAACGAATAAAAATACTTATTTTATACCAAATTCGCGTCACGTAGCAAATGGTCGGTGACCATTTTATTCGAATAGGGGGAAAACCTCGCGATGCATTTCGACCACTGCCAATCTGAAAAACGATCAATTATTCATTAAAAATAGCGTAAAAAATTCACACAACTAACGCTCTCAATTCGACCGATTACAATCAAAATTCAAATCAAATATCAAATTTGCAGTCAAAATTTTTGGCCCAAAACAAACGGAAACAATCTAAACACGATGTGTTTCAACAACTGCCAATCTGAAAAAAAACTATCAATTACTCATCGAAAAAACAGCTCAAAAACTTATAAAAAACGACGCACCCAATTCGACCGTTAGCAACCAACATCCGAATCAAATGTCACATTTGCCGCCAAAACGGACGCGGGGTCAAACGCGACAAACAGAAACAGCCCAAAATGGTAGCGTTACGATTTCGATCACGTCCCAGCAAAATTCAGAAGCCGCGTTAAGTTATCTTAACATCGCAGCGCACCTCGTGCAATAAAAAGGGCGCGCTCTGCGGCGTCTTTGGCGCCCAAACTTGCGCCATCTTTCGCGCCGTAATGGCGCCAATATGCAAACCGGGCACGTTCGTCCGGCGAACAAACGAAACTCGAAAAGTTCGCATATAAATAATCCTTTTGTATCGTTGTGAGATTAATATCGCTTGTTTGTTCGTTGATGTTTTAAAAAAAATCTTCGAATACAGTTTCAAATCATCGTTCGTACTTCTTATGTAAATTCAGTGGACAATACCTTTCGAATATCTCTGCGGGAGAACGTACAACAACAACAACATCAACAATGAGAGCAGCTTAGTTTTCGGTAGGGAGCATAAATCGTCGTCCAATACTGGGTCCGTTAACACCTTCCGAACAATGGCGGCCAACAATGGCCGCGATAAGAGTCCGACCGGGACATTATGCGTCATCCAGAAGGGGGCAATTGCTGGTCTGCGGCAGGGTACAGATGCGGTTTTGCTTGCCCGAGAGTGGCTGTGTAGTATGCTGTGTGATTTTGTAAAAATTCAATTTTGTAATGATGTGTTCAAATGGCTTTTCTGTTCCTGGAATACCTTACCTTTTTTAATTTTTCGAATATGTCTAGTGTAAAATATTTTTTGAACAAACACGCATCGGTCAATTTTATATTATAATAGGTACCATATTGATTTTCAAAATAAAAACTCAAAATAATATTTGATATAATATTATATTATACATTATTTAGGTTATAAAAAATGACAATAAAAACATGTATTTCACATTAGAATTTCAGACTTGTCCATATCCGAACAGCTTTGCGTTTTCCGGTAACTCGAAAAGGAAACCATGACGAGCCACATTTATGGGTGGTAATGAAACCCATTGGTTTTTCGAAGCATCATATTCTTGAACAGTATTTTTGGTTCCTCCTTTCGGTCGTATAACATGTTAATAGCGGAAAACTCGTGTACATATTATATTATTATAGAAATTATTTAATTTACCTGCGCAAATCAACCTCTCCCCTATGGAACAAATGCCGACGAGTCTAGCCGATAAAATATTTGCCAAAGTTGTCCATTCGTTTTCAGATGGATCATAGCGTTCGACAATGGTTGCTGGATTTGGATATTGAGTTGCACCGCCTGCGACGTATATGTGATCTTTGAAAGTGGCGATCTGTAATAAAAAGCATAAAGTAAAATTTGGTTAATTGAAAGAAATCAACAGTTGAGTAGTACTTGCCCCGAAGTATGCATTTGTGTTTTTCATTGAAGCTTTTGTTTCCCAAATTTCACTTTTGACATTAAACGATTCTACAACGTTTAAGTATGAATTGCCTGTTCTTCCGCCAACAGCATAAATGTATCCATTTAAAAACACAACACCATGGCCCGTGTATTTGTTAGTCCTTGGAACACCTGCAGTCCATTCGTTAGTCGCTGGATCCCATCTAGAATATACAATGTGTAATGAAAATATGAAATCAAAAATGTTTAAATATCCTGATATTTAATAATACAAATAGTCACAAACTTTTCAACTGATGATAACAATACATCTCCATTTCCCCATCCGCCAATAACATACAAGATCTCTTTATTTCCTTCTCGTACAACTACAGTCGATGGGTGTTGGCGAGCTTCTTTTAATGGTGGAAGTGACATCATAGTTCCAGTCGAAAAATCAATGGCATCGACCTTTTTTTTTGCAATCAATTATTATTTCTTGTAAACTAATTTGCAAATAATATATTTGAAAAATACCGTAGCCAGTTTTTTATTATCTTCAATACAACCCCCGACGATCAGCAACTTGTTATCGATAATACCTACACCACAACGTCGTTTGGCGATAGGTAAATCTTTATGTTTTGTCCATTTATTTTCTATAATATCAAATGTTTCGACAATATTTGCTGTCTGAAATTTCAACATGTTATATTTTAGTATATATAATATATGAAAGCGTGATGGGCACACATGATAAGGTTTTAACACTAGTTGATAAGACTTTGTCCTGCAGTGGACGTTTTGCGGTTGATAATGATGATGATGATGAAGATGATATAATAGTATAAATATTGTGTAATTTAATGATAAATTATTTTTTTACCTTTAATTCCCAACTTCCTACATATATTAATTTATTGGACGATCTCTGAATATTTTTCCTAAACAGATTTTCGCATATAATTTAAAATTTAATTATATGGAAATATTTAAAATTTTTAGCACTTACCATTTGAACCAATAACTATCTACGTTCGGTCGAAGTTCGATAAGAAAACCAATATTCTGCGTACTAATTGAGCTTAATATACGCCACTGTTTGCTTGCTTCGTCATATTCTTCAACGATGTTTGACGATGCTCCTCCTAAATTAATAAAATCAGTAAAAATTTATGAAACTGATAATAATTTCATTTTCATATTATACTACCTGCACAAACCAGCTTGTTTCCCAAGCCAGAAATTCCTACAGGGCCTGTTGAAGAAATATTTGCAATTGTAGTCCAAACATTTCGTACAGGGTCATAACGTTCTACAGAGTTAATTGGAGTTCTAGAATCTCTATTCCCACCAGCAACATATATAAAATTTTTGAAAGTCGTCACCTATTGAATTTTGAATTCAACAAGTTAATAGATTAAGAATGTTAAATAGTCAAAGATTGATTCGAATGATCTATATTTATGAAAATCAAATGAATTTAATTATTTATCTTACTCCAAAGTAAGCATTTATATTATTCATAGATGCTCTGGGAATCCAACAATCATTTTTGAGATCGTAAGCTTCCACTGTTTTTTGATAATTGTTTCCTATTATTCCACCAATCACATAAATTTTGCCCTGTAATAATGCTGCACCATGTCCTGTACGAGGAACTGTCATTGGAGTCATGTAAAACCAAGTACGAGAAAAAGAATCCCATCTATGGAACGAATTTGAAGATGAATTTTAATTATTTTTTGTTAATATTAATTGTTTACCTTTCTACTGATCTCAGCAGTTTTCCGTTTCGCATTCCACCAAGAACATAAACACATGTTAATTCGTTCAGTTCAATAGCAATTGCAGCAGAATGTTGCCGGCGGACATTTAAAGGTGCAATTCGTGAAATTTCTCCCGTTTGTAAGTTTAACGACTCAACCTGAAATTAGTTATTTGTTCAATTTTTTTTCAAATTTTGAAGGAATATTCATAAAATGATTCGATTTACTGAATTCAATTGATAGTTTTGACTAGCTGTATTACACAAATTTACTGATGAAGTGCCTCCAATTATCAATACATTTTCATTAACGTAAGCTACACTATAATTTATTTTGTTAATATTTATATCGTTCAGTCGGGTCCATTGATTATTTCTGTCATCGTACACTTCTAATGTACAGGCTGTCTGTAATTTTTTTTCAATATGAAAATAAATAAATTAAATAAATTAAATGATATTTTGAAGTAAATTTGACTTACAGTACATACATTGTGCTTCTGATTTCCTACCATAAGAAGCTTGCCAGATGTTATCGTTTGATCATCCCTATTTTGAAAAGAAAACTTGTTTTACTTAGTCTAAATAAATAAATAAATAAAAATTTATACATAAAATTTATAATCATGTAAATATTAACCAGTCGAATTCAAGATCTTTCATGTTTTTCGGTAGTTCCAATAGATATCCGGCACGTGGTACATGTAGATCATTTAATATTAACCATTTGTCGTTTTGTTCGTCGTATTCGAGTACACTTCGAGAATCTTTTCCTCCTAAAATTCAAAAAATTTATGTTATTTTTCGTTTAACAATTAATTTATTCAAACCTGTCATGTCAAAAAACCTGCGCAAATTAGTCTATTTCCTAAAGAAGAAATTCCAACATTGCCTGTCGCTATTATGTTAGCGAGTGTTATCCAAGAATCATTATGAGGATCATATTTTTCAACAGTGCTAGTACGTAATAGATATCCTTTACTTCCAGCGACAGCATATAAAAATTCTTTGAATACAGCAACCTGTAATTTATAAGGAAATATCCAATTAGTTATAGAATTTAAAAAAAAACTATCATATACACTTACACAAAAATGGGCTTTTGCATTCTTCAAGGATGCTTTTGTTTCCCATTTTCCATCTTCCAGACTATATGCTTCCATTGTATTTGTATAAGTAGCATCAATCTTTCCACCAAGGATGTAAATTTTATTATTCAAAACTGCCGATGCTAAGCCCGTTCTTTTATAAGGCATATGTGGCATACGAATCCATGTCCGAGAAAAAGGATCCCATCTGTATTAATTATAAATGCATTATTTGTATTCTTAAAACTAGTAAATTTATGTAATATGCATATCGACCTTTCAACTGAATCCAAATCTCCTTCTAAACCTCGGCCTCCTAAAACGTAGAGAAAAGAAGATTTCCCTTTGCCAATAACAACTGCAGCTGCATACTGGCGTTCATCATTCAAAGATGTTTCCGTTGACAGAAACCCAGTTGATAAATCCAAAGATTGAACCTAAATTTATGTTTAGAAAATAAAGTTAAAAAAAAATTTTTTTTGCAACAGGAGAAAAAACTCACCAAGTTTAGCGGTTCAGTATCTTTATTGGAAAATCGAGTTCCACCAATCAACATTATTTTGTTATCAATCGAAGCTACGGAAAAATTTCTTCTGTATATGGCCAAATTTTTCGGCTTAATCCACTCATTCAAAGCATTGTCATATACTTCAATTACATTTGCTGCCTAAAAATAGATTAGTTAACAAAACTAATCAACACATGTAATATTTTTAATTAAAATTATCGTCAATGCTTACGTTCAAGTTATCGCTGCCAATTGACAACAATTTCATGCCAGATTTTTTAGTTATTTTACAATTTAGAGTTTTTTTATTAGTTTCTGTGGATAGTTTTTGGTGTTTTCGAACTGTTGTGTTCATTTCTTTTTGACCAAGATGATACCGCAATACATCCAAAAACATGTCTCTACAGTTTAGAATTGGATTGACGTATGGTTCTACTTCATCTAATAGGTACTAAAAACCAAAATTAATGTATCATTAAGAATATAGTTTAAATTTACTCACGCTACGAAATATCATTACCTTAACTGGAAGAAGCGAAAGTCTCACTGTACTTAACAATGGTTTCAAATGTATATGAACATTTAAATGTTTGAAATCTAACCATCGTCGAACACTGTCAAAGACTACTTCTTCATTTTGAATATTTAAGTCGTCAGATTTTAATATTTCCAAAACTGCTTCGAATTCCAGATTCAAAAATAAATCATCGTTATAAAACTGAAATCAGCATTTATAATTTTATAACACATATTTTAAAACTGCAAAAAATATTATGAGACATATGGTACATATATTAATACCTCCATATAATTTTGTCGTACGTATGCCAAAGCCTCATTGTATTTTGTCTGATCTTCGGAATTGTTAACGGATAAGATTTCTATCCAGCGAATTTTTTGATTGTTCTCGATTCTGGACATTGTTTGCTTTGAAGAAAATCTAAATTTCTTTAGTCTCCAATGAACACTGTAAGCATGAATATTTTTCGGCTCTTTATATATAAAACAGATAACTGATATAATTGGCCACACGACATGCGGTTTGAACACTATCCGACGGAAAAGGATATGTCATCCTTATGGATATTTTTTGATGTAGATAAAATAACCACAACATGGCTTCCGTGATTATGAAAATACTGACCGCAAAAATAGGTTTTGTTGTTCAATACAGTAGCCTCCGATTCATTCGATTTTCATTTTATAAATAGAACTATAATCACAATACGCTCATTCGAGCATCAAAAATTCGAACTTTGCATTTTCGACGCCGATTAGTAACTTGGATATATAAAAACGGAAAAGGGCGTCGAAATCGGGTAGAGGTGGGAAAAACGGAAAACTCCGTGCGTGTTTCCCGTGAAAACTGTTTAAACGTTTCTTTCGAAGCTGAAAAATGAAATGCGATAAATCAGGCGGCGCAATAAAAACGCCATGAATATAAATCTCGCAGGCAATAACTCCGTTTCGTCATAAGCGCGCGTGCAATAAATACTCAATAAAGCGAAAATTATATTTGCAACGTGTTCGGCCTGTAATTTTGTCCGAAGGTGTATTTTTCTATTTTAAAAAGGTGTGAATGATTTTGACGTTTTTAAAAACGGAAAAGAATTTTTTATATGGTATGTGAAGTTTGAGTTTTTTAATGCAAATTTTTATTTTTTTTCTTATAAAAAACCATTTCAGATCAATTTTGAATGATTATATAATATTTATCTACTGACCATTTCATTTTTCACTTAAATCATTGATGGTGATATATACGATCGATAAATCTTTAAAAATAGTATTTAATACATTTTAAATAACATTGAAAATAACTTGGTATGATTAAAACGGAAACGTGATATTATATTATATTTCATCGTTGATTTTTTTATAAATTCATCATAATCGATGTTTCACAATAATACAGTTTTATTAAGAAACAGTTTCACAATTAATTAAAAAGATACATCGATCTTATCATTTCATCTATATATAATATTCGATACATGAACATACAAACAAAATTAAATATAAACCAACCCCTTTCAAGGGGGTTGTAAATACACGAATCGGGCGTGTCGTTCGCATCAAGCTTAATTGACGGCCATTGCCCGCACATTAATATTGCAACAACGATGCAGCACCGTTTCGTTTCCAAAAAAAACGACAGCCGACACACAAACACTCATGAATAACGCCATTCGCTCATTTTTTTTCAGAGAGATACGAAAAAAAGCAAAAACATTTTCTGTGACGGAGGGAAGGAAATGTCGCGACACGACAATGAACGCAAAAAATGATACAAAACGAAGGGGGGTGATGGAATGGCGGACTAAAAAGCAACGTCTGGCAATGTACCAATGCGAAAACACATGTATAAATGCATTAGATATTTTTATTTATTTTCCAAACAATAATCAGATGGGTGGCGAAAAGGGGCGGGTGGTCGCACAAACGTCAAGTTTCCCGCGCTCGGCGAAAGGTCGTAATGTCGGCCATGTCCACTGGCTGACGATGCGAATTTGCAGACGTTCATCAGACGTAGTGCATGTCGTCTGTCGCGCTCCGCTAGGCTGTATAATTTCGAGATGCATTTCTGCAGGGCTGTCTCTATGGGGTGTGTTATTA
>JAOXNN020000055.1:7495172-7505315 GCA_028571205.2 Hydropsyche betteni | reverse complement strand
TCGTCTGTCGCGCTCCGCTAGGCTGTATAATTTCGAGATGCATTTCTGCAGGGCTGTCTCTATGGGGTGTGTTATTATGGTGGTTTAGTTCGTGGAATGGTTTCATTGTAGTTTTTGTATGTGATGAAAATTTTTGAAAAATTGTGTTTTGTATGTGTATTTCAATTGATTGTTATGAAAATTATTAAATATAAACGGGTTTGTTTTAGATTAAAGATGTTATTGTTTAGTTTTTGGATAAAATATTAGATTATTTTGATTTTTGTCATTATGTATATTTTTTATATAAAAATGGTATCAAACATAATGATCGATACCATGGAAACTCGGGATTGATCGAAATTGTGATAAATTATTATAGGATAACGACAGCAGTGGTGGGTCATAAACCTGTAGTTGACCGTTTCTCAGAAAAAAGTAAAAATTAAGGTTTTATAGACGGTAGTCTTTTGAAAAGGACACAATGGATAAGTTTCTTATTACAGTTTATCTATTGCACCCTTTCCGAAAGACTACCGTCTATAAAAATCTCAATTGTTACGTTTTTCCGAGGGATGGTCAACTAAAAGTGCATGGTCTATCACTGGTGTTATTACCTAGTTTGCGTATTTACATGGAAATATATTTTTAAATGAAAATAATTACTAATGAGTAATTTTAAAATATGACTTTTACGTGTATAATAGGTATATACCTACTGCGAACTGATTTCTTATATCGCATATCTTCAGATATTATAAATAACAATAACAATTGTAGGATTTCGGGTGAATTTGAAATTCCTAGATTAGTTGATTTTTCAAAGATCTCAGAATCGCAATTCTACACTAGAAACAAAAACAAAAATCTAAATTCCAAAATATAAATAATACTGTCTCGAAATGGGTTTAATTAATTTGACTCGTTGATTTATTACTTACATGGTGCATGGGTATAGTTTACAACTGACGTTACACATAGTTAACGAGCGACATTCGAAAATATATAACTACCCTTAGACTTAAAAATAAATGGATTCGAATTTTCCAGAGCGGATACTTTTCGCATTACCCGTCAACGTATTTTGCGAATAACGAATACATATTAGATATATAAAATATATAAAAAAGGGAGGAAAAACGCGCCCATTCCGTTCGGCGCGATTATGCAAAGAGATCCGAAGTAGATTATTTCGTTTTTACGGCGGAAAGCGCCATCGTCGACGACTGGCTTATGTCCAAATGTGTCCATAAAAATCCGCCCTCGCATTGTTAATAACGAACATATTATGGCCGCATTACGCCGCTGCTTCGATCGCTGCATGTTACCAAAATGGCGGCCGGCCGGCGCTGCGAAAATGCGAATTTTTGGCGCGATTCGTTGCAAATGCCGTTTGTTAGTTGGATCTGTCAAAACAATAATGGTATTATACGTCGAATGAAAACCAATTCGCGGAAGTTTTCCGCGCATTTTCTAATTCGAATATAATTGTTGCATGTTGTTTTGCGAAATTGCTTATTTCATGTACGACGCAAAACAGTTTTGCGTCTTATGCCGTAGTAGGATGGGGTTTCGATGATATTTTTTAATAAAATTTGGACTTCTGCCTTTTCGCTATCTTTGTTTTTACTCCCCTCCCTTTTCAAGGTTTTAAAAACGTTAATTGTTAGGTTATGTTGAGTTGACTTTTTAGCTCTAGTTTTTATCTACAAAGCTAACGTTTCATTAGATGGAAAAGTAAACAACTAAAAAGAAGTTCAAATTTTAAATAATGAAGTCGTTTAGTTTTGAAAAACATCAACTAAGCTCCAAACCTTTATATTGTTTCCATATAACTCAAAACTATTGTGTATCGTATGCAAACTAATTGTAAGCAATTTAGCAAATGACACGTAACACATACAAAACATTTATAATTACGATCTTGTACATTCATTACATAATATAACATTAAAAAATCTGAAAATACTTTCGATCCCAAATCTATATGAAACCCGTTCATTTCATCAATATTAAAAAAAAAACATTTCTCGAATGAAAAATACGACTTCCGACATACAAATCGATACGTAGAACAACATAATAATATGAAGTTTATTGAAACTTTCGGACAAGACATCGATTCTAGTCCATGAGCCGTACATATCCCAGTTATTAGATTATGTATTCCTTTGAATTGGCTCTCCATTCCGTGCCCGGTAAATCAATAAGGCTCCCTTTGATACGATACGAGAAAAAAGAGTGAAGATTCGGAGACCTCTAAGTGAATTAGGAATGCTCCAGTTCTTACAGGGCGGAATGTGCTAAGGGGGAAAAAATACGCTTTGAGCCTCAACATGTATTGCGGCCTCTAAATATTTCAGCTTTGATATAAACGTGCGGTTTCGATAACTTCAAAAATATATTGTTGAAAGGCATCGCGTAGATATTTTTGTTTTAATATAATGCAGTACAGTAGGGCCTCTCGCGATGGCGGCTCGCGATAAGGGCCCACAGCCTGGAGTGAATTTCGCTCTTTTTCGTTGTTCAACAGTTCCAGATTGTTATCGGGAAGGGTGTTTCCAAAGAACGCGTTCATTGTTGGCGCGAAACGTCGATGATTCAATTTCAAATTCAAAAACGTTCGCGCGAAATTCGGGAGAGGGAAAATGTGTAAGATGCTTAGTTGGAAACAGTGCGAAAGAAAGTATTGGAATTTATTTATTATTGAAAGGTATAATTATCTTGATGGATAAATTGGTTGATTTATTATAATAATACAATAAAATATTGTCAGTAAAAAATATTTAGAAATTTTGGCACGTGAACCTTTTTGAGACTTTTGTGTTATCAAAATTTACTTGGCGAGTCTGATACTCAAAAAAAAATTTGTGTTAAGAATGAAATCATATTAGTTCATTCTTAACTCTAATCTTTTTTCTTAATATCAATCGTGCTAAGAAAATTTTAATGACAAAAAATCTCAAAAATATTATTGATTAAACGATAAATTTTTCCTAATGGTTTAGTCAATCGAACTGTATCACCATAAAACTATCGATTTATTTAATTTCTTTGGTTTAATTTTAATATTTATTTTTAAAAAAATTTTCGCATATTTAGTAAAGTAACAAAGCGCGTTCCGTCTTACAATAGAAAAAAATACCGGAACTTTGTTCCGGCCTGTTCCGGCAATTTTGAATCCTTCTAAACAACATTTCAGGACACTCCAAAGACGTCAATTACTTATACTTTCACATACAACACCACCAAATCCCGACTCATGCACTAGTACAGTGTAATTACCGAACTTCCAGCACTAAATCAGCAATCCTCAATCTGTCGGGTTGGGAATCCTCGTTATCCCTATAGGTGGCGCACGCATTCTACATTTGTTCGCAGTCCAGTCGCTCTCGAACCGCGGTTCGCGCTGCACGTCCTCGGTTCGGTTCGAAAAATCGAAGGACTGGTTTTCGCGCCAATTTCGAAAGCGCGGACAGTTCGAAAAGTGGTCCGAAAGTGGTCGTGTTTGACGAGAACGAACATGAAATGTTGTAAACAGGTTGTGGTGGGTTTTTCCGGAGTTTAAAAGGATTCGAATTTCGGTAAATGTTGTTGCGTTTATGGATTTTATATTGTCGCATTTCGGAAGTGTAAATTTTATGTTGATGTTGTTGAATCGATGTATAATATTTTGTATGAATTGTGAATGCGTTCTATCCGGAAATGTTCGTATATAAAGTGGTTGTATATAAAAGGTGAAGAAGCTCACGATTTATAGTTTCTTTTTATCATGATCCATAATGAGTTTTATAGCGAATCGTGCCCTCTGAACCTCGCAGCATGGTCACACCAAGATAAGAAAAATTCTCGTTTCTTCGAGCTTAAGGGCACCGTTCGATAAGAACATAATAAAGTTAACAGTCCATAAAAATGACGCACATAAATTGCGAAAAAATATTAAAAAGAATAAATCACATAAATTAATACATTTTGTTTCGTGTTATATATAATTTTTATTTTTAAAACCTTAAAAAATGCGAATCCCTGGTTTCAGTTCAGGGTGAACGAGTTTTTGACCTGTCACCGGACGCGCTTTATATACAGGCCGAACGTAATTTAAGACTTGTTTTAATTTTAATGAGACAATTTAAAAGGGTTCCCGTTTCGAATTTGTACACGAAAAAAAAACAATTAAATCTATAACGTATACAAAGATATATGCGACCTTTTAATTTCATACTTTTTTTTAAATAAGTATTAAAAAAAAAACGCGAAAAATTCATTCCTACTCATTCTTAATTGATATCTATTTTTTCAAAATATTTAACCTACTCATATCCGATTAGAAAAGTTTTATTAATGAAATTTCAAACATTTATGCGATTTCATATATACTAAATACGAATCGGTTATAAACGATCCGATTAACTCAAACTGTAGCTGGAGTATAATAATGGACGATTAAGATCGTGACTCTAATTAATTCAGTTAATCGTTACTCAACTGTGGCAATTTGTGGTGTTTAATACTTGCCGGGTTTCATTGAAAGATTAACAGTGTTATTTTTGTGTACCTAACGGTTTGTTTGATGTGAATGGCCTTACCATGAAGAATATTTCGATACCAGTTTGTGCAAAAATATAATATATTTGGTAATATTTTTTTTAAATTATATTATATAAATGGATTATTTTTTTTAAGGATTTTTTATATTATTATGTTTATATAATATATTGTAAATTTATTTTTGGGTTTTTTTATGATTGCGAATCATTATTACATTAATTTTATTAGATCATCTAAAGATACATGATTAATTTGGGAATATTTGAATAATGGATAATTACAATATTATATAAGTCAATTTCCATCTGTCTATCTATGATAATGCTGGTTATATTAAAAAGTAATTTTATGAGTTTATTTATTAATTAATGTTAAATTTCATGTTTCAATTGAAACATGAATTCAAGCCATTCATTTTTTATTGCATTCTATTAAAAATTTGCAACAACTTCTAAAATGTGATTGTATTTCCATACATCTTTAAAAACGTATTGATTTTAAAAAAATATTTATAAAATCATTATAATTATTCATTCATTCTTCGTCAAAAATACATAATAGAAATTAACTATAATTTTTTTATAACGAAAAATGAAAAAATCATACTATCATATAAATAAAAAATCCTTATCTTTCAATAGTACCTACCATAAAGTTCTTAAATATTTTTAAAGGTCGTCATATATAATGAAATCAATTACATTTCAATTGCAACCTCAAAAAAATATACAATACCAAAGCATATCTCACTTATATACGAAACATCAGAGGATCCATCGTCTTTCGCACGTGCCCAAAACACGAACAGATTGAAAATTCGCCACCATCTGCGTCCCTCAGCGAAACTCGCAATCTTGAATTTAACACTAATTACCGCCGAAACCGATAAAACTTTACTCTTGTTATCGAGATTTTCCCGCGTCGTGTTTGCATCGCGAAATTTTGATTAATGGCGTTCGTGAGTCCTGCCGCAATTTCGCGCAAATATTCCCGAAAACATACACGCACCGTCGTCAGGAATTCAAATCGACTCGAAATTGCCTCGAGTCCTTCAAATTTGGGTCATAATCTGCATATACGGAGTTTTCGATTAATTGCCGTGTTATTTGGGAATTCTGAGGAGGCTCGAGTGCTTTTTGTTGGATATAGGTTTTTGTTTTGGTTTTGAGCCGTTGGGTTGTTTGAATCTAGTACTTTTCGCGATGTTATGATGTTGTAAAAGTAATAATATTTGATAGATTTCCTTGTTGATCTAAATATTTTAAAATAAGGGTCTGTACTGTACTGTACCTATCTGTACTGTCAAAAATACGGACCATTTAATATAATATATAGTCAGTATTAATGTTTGAATATAATACTATCCACAATTAAATGGAAGCCAGAAAAAATTAAATAATAAATTAGATAAGATAATCTTACATATGTTCAGCCTAAATATGAATTACTTATTTTTAACATCGCGAAAATTCAATAAAAAATTTCAAGTACACAAAAAAAAAACAAGACACTATCGCACATAAATGAACTATAAAGCGCGTGCTAAAACTTCTTACACCGCCAGATTAATGTTCGCTTGTCGTCCTCTTAATGGCTATTTTCATTTATTTATCGCCAGGCCAACGATAAAGAACAAGCCCTTATAAATCATGCGATGTAAAAAATGACGGGAAAGCCTTCAAGGAAAAGCCGGAAAAGCGCCCGGTGGAAAGTGCATCGTGAAGACTTTTGGAGGGCGCAATCGACTCCTCGTAAATATAATACACAATGGTTTATTGTATATTTTATTTTATATTTGTATTTTGTGAGGGGAGTGAAATTTGTAGGGGAAAAATGTTTCGTTTTGCGGTGTGTCATTCTTAGATGTGTCCTTTTTGTGAAGGTACTACATGTGCACTCGAATCTCGATTCATATAAAATATCCTAAATATGACGATAGATAAATTCTCGAATGAGATTAAAAAAAAAACAAAGTGCCGTATTATCTAATGAATACAATAAATTATCAATCTTTTTGAAAATTTTCCTCAATTCTCTTCAAAAATTTTCTTATTAATATTGAAAAAAAATTGAAATTTTTTTTATTTAATAATATTATTTTTCATATTCGGCATAAATCAAAATTCGACTACACATATATTTTTCTCAAAAAGGGAAAACCAAAGGAGATGCGAAGCCTTCAACTCCTCCATGTCGCGTGTGAATAATAGGAGGTGGTTTTCTAGGGGTTGGTCGAAGATCGGCAAACAAATGGGTGACAAACAAAGGAAACGGGGTGTCCGTTCCGTTGCCAGAAATAACAAAGCGATAAGTGTGTTTCGGCAGGAAGAAAACCGGGAACAAACCCTCGTATCGTCTTAAATTTGAGCAAATTTCAAAAATGGCTCGAAAGTTCTATTCGATTGTAAAAAATTCAAACTTTACATGGTATCTGGGTCGTTTGAAGTTTGTAAAGTTTTCGTTGTTTGTGAACGGATGTATTGTGATGCATTTACTTAATTTTTTTATGATTTGGTTAAAAAAATTTTTTTCAAAGAATTCTCTCAATTAACGTTTCTTCCATTATGCCCCCAGCATCCGTTAGAGATAATGACGATGGTAATGATAAAATGTGTTTATATGTATCCACCCCTTAAGTGCTCTTAATGAAAATTAACGTCGTCCGGCAGCCACTAAAAAGACACGTGCCACACGCAATGTGTTAACATTCAACACAAAAGGGTCAGTTTCAACGAAAACTTCTTGTCCCGAACATTCGATCGATACCCTAAGTGCTTTCTTCTGACATAACTAAATTCAAATTACATTTCACGTTGCTATATAGATTTAAAATTGAATATTTTTGCGGATATGTTATCGCCTTTTATGACTTTTAGATGACATTTTCACGGTATGATCCAGATAGTCGCGCGCAAAGGGATTTAAATCTCTGAAGATTTTTCGTCGTTTCCGTTTCACAAAGTCGTGTTCAGTACGTGACTTGAGAGGGAAAATTTCGGAAGTATAAAAAAGAAAGTGACGAGTTTTCTCCACACGAAAGTTTTCCCGCTGATGCGATCGCGTTATAGACGCAAGTTGCATTTTCCGAAGACGGAAAGTTTCGAGGGTCTAATGTCCCACGAAGATGTATGAATAACTTTTGAAACAATGTAATAATAGCGCTAGTTTATTATACGATTATATTTTTTTGAATAAATATCAATTAGAACGATTTAGACACACTTGATTCACTCGATATCAATTATAACTATTAACATACCTAGACCTCTAAAGCGTCTATAACAACTACTGTTCACCTCGAATAAAATACAATTCACACCGGCACTCCGCACAAACTATTAATTCCAATTAAGCATGACGTAGGGTCGGACCAGAGACGGAAAAGGGCGGAAGGGCACTTAATACTAACAACGTATATGTGGTAGGGGGGCTGTATCAAAAATCACAATCTTCATGCTGAAATGTTATAAAGAAGTTGAATGTAATAATGACTTTTAAAGTTTGTATGATTTGAATTTGAATGTTATGTGTGCTATATTTTTTTATAATATGATCATCTAATATTATAGAATGTATGAATGAGTGTAGAGCGTGTGAATTCGAAAGTATCACGTTAATCTTGTATTGATTGAATAGTTTGAAAATTTGTTGATTTCGTCGGGTTTAGTAATGAAAATAGTAAGTTTAAATGATGGCCAAATATTTGCTGTCATCAAAGATCGTTATGTTTATTGAATAAATTTTTAAAAGTTCTTTCAACGAAATATTTTAGTTTAACTATATATTTATTATAAATGGTAGCCGAATCCAAGAATTTAAATAAGTTGAAAAGTCATATGAAAATGGAAAAATAATAAAAAAAATTCTCTTTAACTATTGGGATCTAAAAGTAGAAATGTAACTTTAGAATTTTAATGTTCATGTACAATGCACATATTCGAAAGAAAACTCTTATTCCGATAGGGAAAAACCGCAATGAAAATGATAAAATATAACTTCATATTTCTTATAATTAAATGAATCGTCTTAATTTCTTCAAATTTTAACAAACAAGATAACTTCAAACAAAACACATAAAAAAATACACATTAGTGGGTTTTTTTATATGTTGTTGTTATTTAAACATATCTTGTTTATTAAAATTTGAGGTAATTAATGATTATAAGATGATTTATAGGAATTCGGATGATTCATAAAGATATTTATAAGAAACTGGCGGTAGTACCCGGCCTTGCTCGAGACTCGGCGTTTTAAATTAAATTATTTTTTAAATGGTGATCGGTCGAACGATATATGAGGGGAAACATTTTTTTGAGGACTGTCCCGATTTGGGTTCTAGGAATTATGGTCACCCTACTTTGATGATACAAAACCTTCTCAGCAAAAAAAAAAATTATATAATATATAGGCGAGGAACATTTTTTTGCGAACTGTCCGGTTTTGGGTGCTGGGAAATAAATTCACCCTATTTTGATGATACAAAAACCTTCTTGACAAAAAAATATTTGTTTTATATAGGTGGGGGAACATTTTTTTGCGAATCGTTTCGTTTTGGGTTCTGGGAAATATGGTCACCCTATTTTAATGATGCTAACAATCTTCTCCACCAAAAAATACATATACAAGCCAATTTTCATGGCGGTCGGTCGAACGGTGTTGGAGTAATACGGCAACAAACAAACATACAAACACAATGACGTAGTATTTTATCATTTTCATTGTGGTTTTTCCCCTATCATAATAAGAGTTTTGTAAATATTTTCGTATACATACATTGTTCGCACTACAAATTTTGAAACTGCACAACTCATAAACACCCCGAAAAAGACTCCACCCGCCATGACTCAAACATTTAACACCCTCCCGACCGACAAGTTCGGCTAATGTTCGCCAAGTTCGCGCCGAATCGAATAACCGCCCTCCCTCTGCGGAGCGGTGCGTCCGCCGAAAATGGCAAAAATGGCCGCCGTGACGGCCAAATTAAACGAAGATGGCGGTTCGAGCGGCCATCGGTCAACGTCAACGGCGACGTCCCCCGTTTTGCGAAAAAGTAAATTGTTCGGGAGGGCAGCGGGGCAGCTGTGTTGCTTCGCATGTCGCTTTGCGAAATTGGGGGGGGTGCGAATTTTTGTGGGGGTGTTTTTGGTGAAGTTCGGCCGGGCAGAGTGTGGATGGGTCATTCGATGGTCTGTTTTGTATGGGAATTTGTATTTAATGTGTGTTCGTCAAATGTAACTTTTGTAGGATTAAGAATAACGGCTCAATAGTTCAATAGTTTCAATCATATTTTAACACAGAGCATACGTTCCAGAGACTATCGTGTAAAAAATGATTGGTGGTCATGTAAAAATTGGGGATAAGTATAATACCATTAATATATTTGGATAGAACTTTCATCGAAATATAATCCCCTATATATAATAGCGGATTTCTGTCTATCTGTCTGTCTGTCTGTTCGTCTTGATGACGCTCGCGACTTTAAAATGATCGACCCGTCGATTTGATTATTTTTTTGCTTCTATAAAATTATTCTTCATGTGTATATGGTCTTTATGCGCATATACTTAACGTCTATAATATCATGCGTATGAAATTGTCTCTATTGACTTATGCAAT
>JAOXNN020000055.1:7464494-7494092 GCA_028571205.2 Hydropsyche betteni | reverse complement strand
GCTTTTCACATTTTATCGTTTTCCGTTTCTTAACAAATCCACACCCGATGTTATTAACATCGGGCCTATATACTAGTTGAGTAATAAGTATAGTAAACTCCCCTATAACGTCAAGATTCCACGTTATAGAAGGTTAAGGTTTTTCAATTTTCATTTTTTTTTTGGACATTTTTACGTGTTAACTGCTTGTTTCAAATGCATTTGAACGATATAAAGGGAACGTTATAGGGGGGTTTACTGTAATGCGAAAAAAAATTGTTGTGCAAAAATATAACGATGCAATTTATATTATTTCGCCAAACGTCTCGATGCGTATGTTAATGAGAAGGCGTATCGGGATTAGGCGGGAAGTGGCAAATTTGGAATTTATTGCTCGAGCGAGATCATGGCGGGAATTAGACGTTCTTCGGCCGCAGATTGGAGACCGTCGCGTTAAAGATTCATCCGGTTTATCGCGGGACGCCGCCTGAATACGTTTTCCCGCCGTTGAACAGACAAAGGAATTTGAATACGTTTCTTGTTGTGTAGCCGCCGTTGGATGTTTCTGAAATGTTATATTTTGCGGCGGTTTCTGCGAAAAATCGACGGATTTCAGAATTTCTTATGGATACACGAAATTTTCATGATAATATTAATATTTGTGTGTCCTAATTTTGAAAAACAATTAGATAAACCATTAGTTTAGATTTAGAATTATTCTTTGCTTTTCATAAATTTGTATTTCATTTTGAAATTTTTAACAATTTGGAAATATTTTTTTCTAAAAAAATTTTAATTTTTTAAATTTTATTTATTGAACCATTCAATTTTCGTTACATATAAAAACATAATGTTCATCGACGAAAAATAATAAATTCAAATCATACAAAATATTTACACTATATTGGGAAATATGGATTTTTAAAATAAAATTGCCGACAGTCATCTAAATGTTATCTATCGATGATTTATTTATTTCGTAAATATTTCATCATAATGTAGCGATGGCAAACCTTTTTTCGTTCACGTGCCAAAATTTTCAAATATTTTTTACTAAGTATCAGGCATGCCAAGGAATTTTTATCGACCAAAAAAAAGATCTCAAAAATCTTATTGATACGTTTAATTTTGTTTCATATACTTTGATCAAAATAAACATCGCAATTATTGCTGTATTTATGAATTACAAATCTTTATATCAATATTAACTGATTATTTTTTAATAATGTGTTAATATCAAATGCTTAAAAAACTTTTTCACGACTTAGCTATTGTACGATGTTACATAGATAAATTATTATGCGCTGAATTATTATACTTCAAGTTTTTGTACAAACCACCTCTCGCACGCTTACCATATGTTCACCATCCCTGAATAATATCAAAATTATCTTATCAAGTCGCTCCGATCATATATAAGCAAGACAAAAATTGCCATTACCTCAGATCGTCTACAACGCTCCGCTAAATTGAGTTTTAGCAACGTTTAGACGCTCTTCCATAAATGCATCTTTTACGTATCCCAATCAATCAATATGGAGGACTGGGCATCATTTCAATCGAGATTTTCAACCCTAGAGGGGTCAGAGAAAAGTTTGAGCTTGGATAAGGCAATAGCAGCAAGTGGCTTCTACAAAAACGACATTGGCTTGACGTGTTTTGCCTGCAACTTGAAGGTGAATTACAACAATCTTGGTGACGATCCAGACGCAGCACACAAAAGATTGAGACCTGATTGCAGCTTTGTGAATCAAGAACTATCAGTAAGAATCATTTATAAGTGGGAAACACCAAAATATCCTGACTTTACCAGTTATGATTCAAGAATTGCAACTTTCGAAGGATGGCCTATAAAAGTAGTGAGTGCTCCACAACTAGCTCAAGCTGGATTCTTTTATCGTGGGGATGCTGATAAAGCAGTTTGTTACTCTTGCGATGCTGTATTTAAACAATGGGAAGAAGGAGATGATCCATTGACAGAACATGCTAAACTACAACCCGTTTGTGATTTTCTACTTCTTGTCAAAGGAAAAGAATTCATTGACCAGTGTGCGAGGCCTGCAGATGAAACGGATGATGAACAAATTGAAGAAGATGACGATGATTCTGTAGAAAATAACAATGAAAATGCAGACGACTGTTCAATTTGTTTGATGAACTCAAAAGATACAATACTTTTACCTTGTGGACATGGCACTTGCTGCAAATGTAGCTTCAATGTTTCTACTTGTCCCGAATGTAGAACAGTTATATTAGGCAGAATAAAACCTATTATTGAGAATTGAATTAAGTTATTTTTTTTCATGTTTTATATTTATTTGTGTAATTTTTATTAATTAAAAATAAAATTTTAATTAAAAAAATTAAGTATATATTTTTAATTTTTAAATCCTTTAACATTAATTTTATTGAAGAAAAAAATCGCTGTAGCGAACTAAAAAAATGAAAACATCACACACCCACAACGAATACAACATAACTTCAAACATTCATAGAGATACCTTATCAAAACCAGCAAAATACTATTATCAAAATCGACTATTGCAACTAAAAAACCAAAACCATCCATTATTCACCCCCCGAAACCGGCAACATTCGCATTATTCGAAACACACACCCGAATTCAAATCACCTCCGCGATTAATTCAGACGGCGGCGCGAAATTAAGGCTTTCGCGGATCACCGTCGGCCACGCGCTCGCATCATAACATAATACGGTTCTCGAACGTTCGTGGCAGACACACACAACGCGACGGAGCCTTTGAGGAGGCTTTGCGATATGCGCGTCGCGTCCGTTCATTTGTGCCGTTGTTGTATTGATTTCGGCCACGATCAAAGGACCCGAATTTGCGCACCCACGCATATTCGAGACGTGCTTCGCTTTCGCATAATTAATCTGGGATAGTTAAAAAATCGGGATGCTTTGTGCGTTTTTGAGCCGTGAGTGCTGTAGTTTGTGCTCGTCAAAGTGTTTCGTTGAAAATTCTGTTGATTGTTGTTTTATCGTTTTGATCGTATATTTCGATGAAAATTCTGTTTATTAAAGGAAATATAATGCAATTTGATAGTACTGTTGTGAAAATTCACTGATAAATATTATTAATATGAAAAAACAATATTTAAACACAAACATATTTATATTATTTTAAAATCGCTTAAAATTAATTTATGTACACATTTTTATTATGAATAGTGATGATTTTTATTTTATCATTAGAAATCCTTTCAGAAATTTTATCGATTGTTTTTTTTTCGTATTCAATAATTTTTAATTGGAACTATGAATAAACTTAAATTTAATACAGTTTCGCTTAGTTACGCTTCGTTGTTTAGTACTAAGTGGTTAATCATGTGGAAATTTGTTCCGTCGTACGGATTTGATTATTAAAGCTTAATAAGCTGCTTGATATTGTGTTTAAACGACAATAAAATTAATATGAACAAGTAAATATAATATTATTTTGATATCTTATTAATATATTAAACGAATTTTTCACAAGTTATATTAAATCTTCGATATAGTATCACAATAACGTATATTGAAGATTTTTTTTTATATTCGACACATTTTGTAAGACTACGGTCGAAATCAATACGTTGCACAAACGAGTCAGTATAAATTATTTATAAACGAAAAAATAACGATCAAAATAAACCAGTCCCTTCGAAACCCGTACAAAAAATAAACCTTATTTTTTTATTTTTCAGCCGAACAATGGAAGCCGCCAAAGTCGTCGTACAAAAGTGACAATGTGCGAAACGTAAAGTGCCGAGTGTGAGTGAATTCCGAAAGCAAAAAACGAAAATGGTTCAATAGTGAGTGATGATAGGAGTCGAGGAGTCGTTTGATGATCTGTGGTTGTGCAGAGTGATGGTAGCAACACCCTGACCACATCAAGATGGTGCGCTTCGACCGTCAGCTGAGGATCAGGGTCACCGTCTTTATATTGGTCATCTTGTGTGGTAAGAATCATGTTTATATGAATTTTATCAATACTTCGTCACTGAATGATGCAAAAGTATTTATTTCGGGTAAATTTTCATTTTTATTAGATGCTTCGAAATAGTGATGTATCTTAATACCAATTGCTATAATCACGGAGGCTTTATACTCGGGTGTGCGTGTAGATTTTCGTAGCGAACTTCAGAAACAACTTCGCAATATTAAATTGCACGTTTCTTAGGGAGAGATGAACGCGTCACCCTTAGGAATAAACATCGTCCGAAAAGTCGGTCCCAAACTCTCGAAAAACTAAAACCAACTTATTAACTTGGAGCAACTGCTAACAGCGAAACACACCCGAACCTACTGAATTTTTCATCATTTTTACAATGTTCATGTTTTTTTCACACATATACGAAAAAAAAATCGCGCGAACTACTCGCACTTCCTTTTTCGTCGCGATAACTTATTTATTTATTTATTTTTACTTATACTCGCAGCAGAAATCCAGCGGGATTCGACGGTGTCCGTATCTTTATTATCATTTTTATTTTATTTTACTTTTTACCCCTCGTCTTTCCCAAAGCGACGTACTAAAACTCGAGTTTTATATACTCGGGTTATACGATCGCCTCGATACGTCGTATCTTCGTTAACCGTTCGTGAAAAGTGGGTCGAGATTATCGTGACGATCGAATCGATTTTAAAATGTCTAGGATTCACGATTTCATGAAACGAATCCTTAAATCTCACCATGAGTATTCATTTGAAAAGAACTCGCACTGGATAAGAAGGAATGTACGTTTTTAATGCGTCTTGCGGATCACAATGTTATCTCATAACTGTGTGGGTAAAATTTGAAAGCTGAAATAAAAATTCGTTGGTAATACACAATATTGTTGAAAATACTACCGAATGAAATAGTACTGTAAAAAGGTTCCGTATTGTGAACAGTACATTTTCCGCTCCACAGTTGAAATTTTACTATGGAAATATTTCACTGAGGACGAATTCGTTTTTAATTAAATTTAGTACGGTCATAAAAGTCGACGCTTTGTATTTTAAATAGTCAAGACTCTTAAATAAATCCCCTTTAGTTTAAAATTTTCACTGCCTGCGTTAATTTTGTATCGTGGGAAAGTATGAATCCCTGAAATGTCATTGGAAAATATATCTAATGATTAACTTAATCAATTGATTATCACATAACTGTGCCAAATATATATTTAAAAATTTATAAAATATGTACAATATTTATAATAACACTTGACTCGATTAAATATTATACTTGTACTGATATATACAAATATTCACACTAGAATATTAAGTTGATATTTTTATATAATTTACAATATTTGATTTTTCTCATAATGATATAAACAAACCTAATTTCGAGACTCTCCCAACTCCATATTGACAAACGCATCGACAAGATTCAACGGCTTGCATCGCAATATCAATCATTTCCAACAAAAAACGACAATCAAACGAAAAAAAATCCAATCTGACCAAGCACCATAATTAAATTTGACACCATCTCATCGCGTCGGTAATTCGAAACAAGATATTATACGTACACAAAACGACCCGAGAGGAATAAGAAACGAGCATCTTTCGACGATGACGGACTACGGGCAAACGGGGACAAAAAGGGATTAGCGAAATCTTCCCGGGCGTTTAAAGGATCCGGTATTGTTGCCGGTGGGACTATTTACAAACTGCTCGCGACGATTATGTTTAAACGCAAATTGAAAAACTTTTCCGAAACGTACAAGTTGAGCTCGTTGAGAAAGTGCGATATCCACCCCCGCCCGCGATTTCACGCCTGGAGACTCGCCGCAGAGGTTCTTCAACGGTCGTGATTGACTGTTTTGATGATGATGATAATGATGATTTATATTGTGGTGTTCTTGATTGGATGCTGGTTTGTTTCGTATGGAAAGCGAAACCGGGAGGAGTTGAAGATTTCAATACGAAATGACATTTGTTAATGGGGACAATTTAAACGTGTGTTATATAAACTTAATGTGCTTTTGACCTGGGAATTTAATAAAATTAGTGTGCATTTTGCACGAGTATTAAAATATGTGCAGTTGAAAAAATATTTTGATCATTGAAAGAATATCTGTATCTTAAAATAAATGAAACGTGTATTAGAATGAATAAAGGATCGGCAACGCCGCAAACGCGAACAGGGTGAAATACCAACCGCACAACTATTATTCACAACTTCATAATATGTATATTCAAATTGTTAAAATTTGATTTAAATTAAATTAAATTTTAATTTTAACAAAAAGAAACGTTGACAGTTGTATTGTATGTCTTTAGAGGAAGGCTTTGAATGCACAAACTATTTTTTTCATTATTCATTTCATATTTTTTAATACTCACTTTATAATGCACAATTGTTTTTTTCATTGCACACTTCAAATAAAATGATGTTCAATACAAAACTATTCAATGCGCCAAAAATAATGTATACCATATATTATTCTAAAGCACAATCTATATTTTTTTAATGCACAGTTAAATCGCATCTTTGTTAATATAATCATCCCATATAAGTTAATTTTAAAACTCCTTATCATTAAAAGCATGTAAATCTTGAAGACACAATGCATCACACTTAGGAAAAGGTTTGGAATCCTTTCTTCGCTCACCTCCCGTGTAACGAACGGCCTTCGCAGCTAACGGCGCAAGATAAATTTCGGCTTATCATTTTGCGCGATACTTAAGGATTTTTACATGTTCCTTTTTCTCTCATAAAGCATTACGAAGTTTATCCTTTTAAGAGGCGAAAACTTTCGCGGGATTGTTTCCTTGCGCTCGTCTCGTCCCACTTTTTCCGCCTCAGACCGAAAAAGAGATTGCTTGCTCTGTGCGAAAATAGACGTGGCTTTCGAAAATTACGCAAACTTTTATAGACAGTATGTCCGACATACATAAATAAGCTTGCACGTTATGAAACTGCCTTTGCAGACAGTAAGTGTGATAAAAACAAAAGGATAGGGGGGAAAACAGCGATTTTTGCTCGTTGTAATATTTTTTCCGGGAATGCGCCATAACGTGTCTTTATTGATAAAAATAGATGCTTTTTGTGATTTTCTCTATTACCCTGTTCAGTTTTGGAAATGAATGTTTCGATTCTCGTCGCTTGAATATGTGTCGGAAATTTTATCAGTGTATAACATATGAACAATATTAAATTGTAGCATGCGAAATTAAGTTTCATCAAAACATTCACATTTCGAAGTTGTTAAATAATTTCAAACGTAATATGCTAAATGAAAACTAAGATAAGGGTTCACCTGAATATTAATGGCAAAGTAATAAAACTTGAATACGCGAGAGAATTAATCTTTAGGCAATCAAATTAAAATAATACATTTTTGCCATTTCGAAATGTAATCAAACGTACCAATCTTCAAAAAAATATGTATTTTTGTATGCGATTTAAATTTAAAAGAAAAACCACATAAATCTAGTTTTAACGCTATTGGAAATTAAAAAACATACAAGTATAATTGAAAATTAACGACCATAAATTTATTTATAAAATTTATAAACAAAAATAGTATACCGCAATATATACAAATTGTATAATATATCGACAGTATCGATTCACCTCCTTCTTCTGAAAGGGAACGTCTTAATTTGTTTACGCTCAGTTTTCAAAGCGATACAAAATGAAAATTTCTCACCCATCCCCTAAGACCCTTTCTACTGTCCTTTCCCTTAACAACCGAACAACCCTGCCTGGCAACAAGAAATTCCATCTACCCAATTGAGTTTGTTTCCGAGCCGATAATCATCTTTGGCGACCATAATTTTTTTCTTCCCGGAAACACCACGTATCGCCTCAAAGAATTTTCTAAAAGTTTCAAACACATTTTTCTTTACTTTGATCACTGCAATTAATAAACATTCTTTGAAAACCATTCAATATTTCAATTCTTCAGCAGGTGGTATTTCATGTTTGAAGATCGTCGGTGTAACAGTACCTCCTTTAGCTGATTTGAGACAACCCGCCAGCTTGGCATGCTCATACGACACAGGACAAGACGGTCTGTTCTCTGTAAAATGGTACAAAGACGACCACGAGTTCTACAGATACATGCCCACGCACAAGGTAAGTCGAAACCATCAAGCGAAGATGTGAATGTGTCCGTTCAGGAGATCAAGCGTGTCGATTTTTGCAGCCTAGCGTTTTGACGTTTCCCTTCGACGGCGCCAAATTAGGCATGTCTGACAATGGAAAAATCGAACCATGTGGAAAGTCACAATGCAGCGTCAAGTTGGAGCATTTGTCTCCGGCTGCATCGGGAGCGTACACTTGCGAAGTGTCCACCGAAGCGCCTACCTTCAAAACTGCAATAGAAACTAGAAATATGACGGTGGCAGGTGAGATTGATATTTTGATTTTGTAAATAAGGTACTATATTTAAAAAATTAGAATATTTTGAATGTACTACTCGTAGTATTATATTTCTGATTTTTTACTATTATGGAATGGCAAGTAGTGTGTTCAGTTGATGACTGTTATCGGGTGCCATTCATATAAAATATTCTAAATTCAAATCAAAATTTGATATTGTATGTGTTATGCTACGTTGGTGTAATCACTCAGTTCATGAACTAAGCGAATAATCTTGCTTTGTCTAAGAAATTTAATAATATTTGGCGATGTGTAGGTGACATTTAGTATAGGTGCATCATAGATGCTTTATTTAATGCTTTCTGTCAAATATGACAGGTGACGTACCTTACAGCAGTGGAGGTGATCCCTTTTTCGTTTATTTGCCAAAATTTTCTGTTATTTTTTACTGGTTATTTTACGTATCTTACGATGTACTTATTGGAAGGCATTAAAATTTCCGTCGCACGACTGATACTCAGTAAAAGATGTTAGAAAATTTTGGCACGTGAACGAAAAAAAGTTCACCTGCACTCCTGTAAAGTACGTCAGCTGTCATATTTGTCAGAATGCGTTAAATGATGCATCTATGATACGCCTATATTAAATGGCGTCTATACATTATAAGATGTTGTTAAATTAGACCAAGAGATTATGAAGAGATTGTTAGTCAGATAGAGCATGATTCTTTGCATCGTTCATGGATAAAATTATTACACAAACATAACGTGACATATAAAAATCTCAAAATATGTCCATCGTAATAAATTTAATTGAAAATTAACAGCGTTTCCACTGGATGAACCTAGAATAGAAGGCTTGAGAGCAGCTTACACGATAGGTGATCTTTTAGACATAACGTGCAAATCAGCACCATCAGCACCTCCGGCTCAACTGACCATGTTTGTAAATAACGAGGAGGTAACGAACAAAAAAACCAGGATTTTTACTAATTCATCAATCTTAAAAAAATTAATTGACCAAAAATATTATAATTCACTAGGTGGAACAAAACGAAATGACGAAAGTGGAAGTCCCAGTAGACGACGACCTCTCTAGCACTTCAGCCAGACTCAGAATGGTTTTGTCCAGAGGTCATTTCAAGAGTGGTGGGAGCAATGGAGCCGTCCTCAGAGTGGTGTGTTCAGCAGCCCTGGCTGCGGTCCCAGCTCCTGCCAGGTCCTCAGCAGCCATGGCGGTCCTTGCTGATACCCAACCTTTGAGAAATCAGAAGTTGGAGTGGCCCAACTTGGCCGGTTAGTCTTTCGGTTTGTTGTGGTTGAATTTTTGAAAGAAAAGGCTTATCTCTGTTGGTTTTTCAGCTGAAAGGAGAGCGTCGAGCTGGACCATTTTGTTACTCATCGCCGCGCAAGTCTTGAGTAAGATGTTTCTGTAATTCGAAATTGTGTGACGTGAGGTGGACGTTCGTGTCAGACAAATTATAAAATTGTATAAAGTGATATGATAGGTACAAATATAAGGCTATATCAAATTTATCAAAAAAAGAAATATGTATATTAAAAAAAACATAAAATTATATGAAAAATATATTATTATCATTAATTATTTTATATTATGTTTTGTCGTTATATATGCAAAAAGTCAATTATTATAAATTTATCGTTTACCGATTAAGTTACCATGTTTGTGTGCAATATGAAAATTGTAAGCGCAGTATTTTTTTTTATCGATGTAAGTTTTTTGAAACATTTCGTCCATGGAGTTCGATGAGTTGATTTGGAAAAATATATAATACATCGAATACATAGTTTAATTTAATAATCGTTTAAAGACGATGCTCACTATGTATTATTGATATGAAATGAGTGTAATTTATTATTAATCATTCGTATAGATTTTTATATATTATTATTATTATACATTTTAATTTATTCGTGTGTGCAAGTCGCCCGATCGATTGATAAATCAACACAATTATTTATATTATATAAATGTAAACGTATGATTAAATGTGCAAAACAGGACGAATAAATTAGTTAATATTTTTCTATTGTGAACGCTTCACCGTTTTCGACAGAATGTCAAATTGATATATTATTTGATAATCACTGTTGATGCACGGCGAGCAGAGTGTTAATTTTCCTTTTGTGACATCATCATTATGGTTCATATTGATATGAAATAAATAATGTAAATATATACGAGCCTTTTATTATGTCTCACACCCGTAAAAAGTCAAGAATGAATATCCTGTTAGAGTCACACACGTTTTTTTTCCGATTTGTTACATTTACTCTCCCTCGTAACACGTCAAGAATTGAATATCGAATGCGTCATCGAAAAAAATATTTTCACTCCCAACTCGAGTGCTAACTCATAAATCGCGTGACTTTTCCCAAAAACGAAATATTAACGAGGGCTATAACATTTTTTTGAAAGCGTTGAATCAATCATAAGTATTTGGGTACTAATATGCTGTAGTATATTAAAATTTTACCTATATTTCAAATCATTGTTTATACGGTAAGAATTTTAATCTTATAAACAATTATTTGAGTTAACACTCAAATGATCGAATAAATAATGAAATTTAGTGAAATGAAACTGCATAGTTATGAAACGTGAAATATCTCAAAACAACATATTTCAAAACTCATAAAGTAACGGTTCACGTAATAACATTTAACGTCGCTGAAAATAATCCCGAATTTAAGCGGGTGTAGTAAAATTTAAGCTCAAATCTAAAAGTTAAATCTGAGCGGCCCGTCACGTACAAGGCAGCAGCACCGCATTTTCAGAGTTGCGTTTTTCAGATCGAAAATCGTTTTAATATGCTCCTGAACCGCACCATCCATGGCACAAAAGCAAAGTTGTCTAAGTTTAATAGAAATTTTGTAATATCCGTCTCGTCCTTTGTGTATGTAACATACAAGGTGCTTTCCCATTCGCGAATCAAATAACACATAACACACGAGCCTGGCCCAACCCTTTCCATTCCCTTATTTAACTTTGGCCGGAACAATACGGACCCAGACTTTAATTTGGCCCAACGCTCTATGGGATGGGGTGTATTTGTACTGTAGGCAAATAATCCGCCTGTTTGCCAGCCTCGGTACTTAGAATCTACATATTGGAAGGCTCTTGGGTATCGAAAAAATTAATTGTAATTTCTCGGCAAGGTTGAACCAGTTTACTCATGTGTGATATATTTAAATAAAAAAATCAGAATGAGATAGTTACCTTAACTGATCAGTTAAGAAAAAATATTCGACGATTTCCAAAGAAGTTTTTCTTCGAAAGTTATGATATGGATATTTCGGTTATGAGTGATCAAAGGAGTACGCCAACGTTGAAGAAATCGTCTGAAAAGTATAAATAAATATGCGAATGTGGGTCTTTGGGTATTGTTTGTTCGAACCGGACGCCCGGAGCGATTCGACAAACAAGCATAGGACAAAATATATAAAAAAACATACACACAAAAGGAAGTGAAATAAAAAGGAAAATATCTGAGGTCGAATGAAAAAAGCAATAAGAAAGGATCTTTTCGCGAAATTTGTGCATTTTTATCCTACGCATGTTTATGAAAGACGCGAGCGTAACGTCGTTTGTGTGCAGTATTATCCGTAGTCTTGTTTGTCCGGATTAATTCCGGGATTTTCCCCACGTATAAATTCCTTATTCGATGCTTCAAACGAAAATATTATATCGCATAATTTTTCGTGGATATATTTCGTATATGTTCGGACGGAGTGGCCGTTTCGGTCTCGTTGTTTTTTAATCGTTTCCGTCTACGTTGTGTATTATTCACAAGTGCGTAAAGATTTTATCTGTCGTTTTGGCCGACTGACATTACATTCGTGCGATTACTGAAATCCGTAAAGAGGCCATGAAACTTTATATAGGACTGGACGAAAGTCGGATGTTTATTGTCGATGTGAAAAATCGATAAATTTTATTTGCATTAATGTAAGAATTCATATTTGGAATGTTCAAACGCCGATTACGTTTAAGCATGATTGATTACGATTGGATAATGTGTAAGTGCGAAAAAATTCAAACGGAACAAGCAACAACAATAAGCGTGTCGAATGATATTCCAAATATGATTTATTATAGAAAAATATTCATATACGAGTATATGTAATATTTATAAATATTTGTTTGGTACGTTTTAAGAAATCAAACGATGACCTCAATAATTCGTGCATAAATATAATAGGAAAAATTGTCGTTTTGACACTCGGTAAATTATTTAACTTTTTTATCTGATATTTTTAATATAAAAATCATGAAAGAATAAAATTTTCACACGACATTAAATTTAAATAGCCCATTATTCTATTTAAATCCTAACAAATTCCTCCAATGCATTTTATTCGATTTGTCCAATTTGCATATGCACCACGATTCAGATTCGTTCCCTCTACATCCTCGACATTTATAACTGGAAGCAGAAGAACACTACGTGTCTAAAGACTTAAGACTGGCAATAATTTCCGTTGCCTTAAGTCCGCTGCAAGACGGCAACGAGATCCCTTAGCACAGATCTTGATACCTCTATTCTTGTATATATACACTTTTTGGGTACATATGTTTACTTTAGGGAAATACGCAAACGACTCAATCTTGAAATTTAAGAAATTTAAAAAAAATAGAAGAATTATTGGACAGGTGAACAACGTTATAAAATAATGAATATGAAAAATTTTAAGGTCAAAAAAACATAAGGGACATTTTAAACGTTCATTTAACCTGAACATTTGATAAAATTAGTGTATATTAAAAAAAAAAGTGTAAATTTTGCACAAGTATTGAAATATGAGAGCTTGAAAAAATATTTTGACTATTGAAAAAATATCTGTACTCTAAAACAAATAAAACGTGCTTTAAAATAATTATAAATGAAAGATCGGCAACGCCGCAAACACGAACAGAACAAAATACCAAATTGTTTAATTATGATTAAAATTAAAATTTTAACAACAGGAAACGTTAACGGTCGTATTGCATTGTCTGCGGAGTAAGTCTTTACTCTGGCGAAGTTGCCACTTCTTGACAATTTCATATTTTTTAATGCTCACTTAATAATGCGAGAAAAAATCATTGTACACCACAAATAAAACGATGCCCAGTACGTGATTCTTTAATGCACCAGAAATAATACACACCGTATATTATTCTGATGCATATTGAATTCGTTACAAAGCACAATCTATATTTTTCCAATACCCAATCCAATCACACCCATAAACATAACTAATCAATCACCAACAAAACATCCTGTTGAATCCTCCGACGTGCAAACACAAAATTTTCATTTTCCATACAACACGCCTCGCCACGAGCAACCACCATCCGAAACCACCCCTACAACCATTTAGCCCTGCGGAACCACCCTTGCCGACACACACACACACCCACCGAAACCACTCGTCGACCGAAATCCACACCGCCTCTATAGAAATCCGGCTCGATTGAAATCCAATACACGCAATAACACATCGGGAATACGACGAGCCCCTTTCGTTCGATTGATATTAACTCGTCCTGTTGACTCTGGCTGTATATAGAAAATCATACGGAGTCGCAATCAACGTCTTATTGATTCCGTTTTCCGTTGTTTGGTCGCCGATAAAAATTTTCGACACGTATCTCGGTATGTGGCCGCAGGCCCTCGTGTGCGCTTTGCGGCGTCTGTGAGAAAATATCGTATTTTATTTTTGTATTTAATAAGAGGTTTGTGCGTAGGGGATGCCATAAAAGTGTATGTTGGTGGGAATAATGTTATTGGATTCTCAATCTTTGGATTTGATTTGTTTGTGGGGTAAATACTTGAAATTTTTGAATGACACGTATTCGATTTGTACACATAAATACTATTAGAAGATACAAAGTTCTTGTTTATTTTGTATTATTGCTAAATTTTTGAATTTTTTTTTTGTATTTGCATGATAATATTTTGCATTCTATTTGAGTTGTTTGTGAGGTAAGCACTTGAAATTCTTGAATCAATCAATCACTTACTTATTCAACGTGTGAAGATAAATACATATTATAAGGTAGAACGTTCTCGTATGTTTTGTGTTATCTAGAAATATTGGGAATTCTTTATAATTGCATGATGCAATTATTATACTTTTTTGTTCGAGAAACTTATTAAATTTTATATTTTTTTATTCATGCCGTACAAAAATTTTTGATCGAAATAATCGATCATGACGTGATATTATATCAAATTACATTACATCGCGTTCCGACAATAGATAAAAATCATTTTATTAATTAATGGTCTGAGATAATTCAAATCATCAAGATATTCGCTTTAATATTTTCATATATGCTGTTTCACCGATTCCTCGATAAAAAGATTATATTATTTCATAAAATAAAAATTAATCACGCCATGATCATGCCACTTTTCTTAGTAAATTTTATCACCTGATTTTATTGAGCCTGTCAGTTTTATTTTATTGATATCTCTGTAATCACTTAATTACCATTTCACCACGCCCATAAAAATTGATGTAATTAAAATCAATCAGACGATGAACACGCCACATTTTTGGAACTGATAAAATCATATACTAAAAACGACTGATTTTTCCTTACAAACACAATTCATAAAAATTATAAGCTTTCAAATAAAATAAATAAACAAACTAAGATGCTTTAAACATTTGCTATTATAAAAGCTTCATATAACTCGTTCATTTACGAATCACTAATATTTAACTGAAGAGTTTAGAAAGTTTCGATACGCATATTGTTATAAAGTTAAATTCGTTGACGCGTTGGCAAAACGAGCTCCACCATATTATCGAATTTATATTGGTTTTGATTCAAGCGTGAGCCATAGAAAATTTTCAATTTTCCGCACAGGTGTTCAGCGACGAATTTCCCGCCGTGGAAAATTCCGCGCGTCGCAGAAAATAGCTAATGAGACCGCCAATTTCGCGGTGAATTTTCCGGAAAATAGAAACGACCCGAAAAAAATAAAGAAAATCGCTTCGACTTTTTGTTCCCTTGTCCAAATCGAATATATAATGCTACATTTATTTTATATATGCAATTTTGAACATTATCGAAAATATCAACAAAAAAATAATGCATTTCTGCCATGAATATTATATACATCCAAATCATTATATAAATGTTTTAATATGAAAACGCCGTCGAGAGTGAAATTAATTCGAGAGTTTACCATCGTCGAAAATGTGCGAAACACTAAAAAAAGAGCAAATGAAAAAAAAAGTAAATAGAAACTGAAAAAAAAATACACGAACGAAATACCTTCAGGCTATCGCTGTCACGCGATACGATTTGCATTGAAGGCGTGTATCGATGCGAAAAATGGCGAAAAGGAACCAAACTGACGTATCGATTTGTCCGAATTTGAAAAAAATTCAGAGCACGTCTGAAGGCCACGATTCTTGTTTATTTATAGATTTTTATTAACAAAATTAAATAGATCAATTTTCATAATGTATTCAGAATACAATGCGAACATACAACCAATCCTCTTTTTACACGGGGATACGTTCATGTGTAAAAAAAATGTATACTGAACAAATAAAAAGTGGAGATTGGTTCCATTAATAGATTTGGATGGAATTTCTATGCAAATGTACTTTATAAGAAATTTTAAAAAATTTCGCTATGTAAATTCGTCAAAAAACATAAAAATATTTTTTTTCATAAATATAATGTTATTGTGTACTGTCCTGCATTGAATCTTACTATTGTGGCATAATAAAACAATCAATTTATTTTGATACCATGTTAAAGTGAGAAAAAAAAATGGTTCTTCCGCTTTGAATCGTGTGAAAAAAGGATTGGGTGTATTATCAAAACTTTATTCAAAGTCGATGAAAATGATATTTTAAGATTTGCACTCAAGAATTGATCTGAATCTTAAAATAATATTTGAAATTCAAAAACCAATAATACGTGACTAAAATTACTATGTTATAAATATGTATATTTTCGTGTACGAGTGGGTTTCTTTAAATCACCCAATTCTTCTAAAAAACCTTACATAAAAAACTATAATTTATTCAAATCGCATACAATTGAATCGGATTCCTTCACGCCTCACCCGTAAACGAGCACACCGAAAAACAGGCATTAATTAATTACAGCAATTTCAGCACTCAAACACTTAATTGGAGGAAACGAACGTTAGTTTTATTGGACAATTCGGCAATTGGCCCGACAGTGTGTACAATACACGTGCGTGACGCTCTCGCTCAATCACGAAAGTGAAATTTATTATTAAAATATATCATACGCGGTGTATTTATATTGTTTTCGTGCCGTTTCGCCTTTTCGGGGTTTCCACGGCGACAGTGCGAATGTCGTTCGTAATCGGTCGCATGTCAAATATCGTGATGGTGTTTGATATAAAATACGATCGCATAATTTATCGACGTCTTTTGAATGATTTATTGCGTGAAACGTATTCATTATGATGCTTTTCGTTTTGTCTTTTTTTATGCGATGGATTGGTAATGTGATACGATAAATTTCGGGTTTCATTTTCGGTGATAATTTTGTGTTGATTGGAATGTACGATTCGAGCGTATTGCTTGTTTTGATCATAATAAATAATGAATATCTAATCTTTGGAAGAAGATATGGTTTTTCGGAAGTATTGATTATTATGAGAATTAAGTGATATGAATGACTCAATTCATTCATACAGTAGAAAAATTATCATTGATTTTTTTTTAATTTTTCGTTCAAACTTCAAATTCCAAAAAAAATCTTTATCTCGTTATAGACGTATTTCTTGCATGTTCAGTTCCATTTGATGCAATTCCATTTTTTTAAGCACAAATTTTTACTGATCATCAAAGTTGAGTGACAAATGGTAAAATCAGTAAGTAGATATGATCATTTAGTGAATAAATTTCAGAATTAATTTATTTTAGCATTACATAATATATACATGCGATGAGAAAAAATATAAAAAATACGTTATGAATTTGGTAATGAACACTATGTAAGAAGACATCAGTTGAAAGTACAAAATTTTCGGATAAAAAAAAGCATCAGAAATCAACTGTATTTATATTCACAGCATAGCAAAAAAGTATGTTTCCCAACGAAACAAAGATCTGAAAAAAACGGCATCGAAAAGAGCGCTGTCATCAAGAAAGCGAATAGCTACGCTGAAAAGTGCCGTTCGTTCGCAAAGCAAAGCGACCGTCTATACAGCAAACCGAAATGTTCCTAGGGATTATCCCAAAAAGCACATATGTATCCCCAAAAATGAGAGGCTAGAGAGCACCCCCTGACAGCAGTAACAAGCTAAGTAGAGTTAACAACCGTCGCTTTCCGCTTATCTGTTTCTCTTTTTTTATGTGTGACGGGGAAGTTCGACTTATTTCGCTTTGATTTTGTTCTGATTAAATCTGATTAGTTTCACAAGTAATAAGACTTGAAAATTTCTTTAAAAATTAATTCGGAATACCATTGAATTAGTTGTATATAATAATAAAAATATTTATAAATAATATTACAATTTACTGATAAAAAAATTAAAATGCAGAATACACAGATTTTCCTCTAGATTCAGCGCAAAATTTCCCACCCAAGTAACAAATCCACCATTTCGGGATATGAAGAAACATCTCGAAAGCAGATTTAGGCGTCGAGAGCGGCCTTATTTATATATTTTCATATAAAAAAAATATCACACAAGTGAACCTACGAAAAATATAGGAATTTACCGTCAGCGGCTTCAGCAAACTCGACCGTTGTAAATTTTGCGCTTTAACCGTGAAAAGTTTCAGCCTTTGCGAAAAGTTCAGCGGAAAAAAACGGATGTACGTATAGAGAAAGGAGAATTAGAACGTTTCACTCTTCGTGTGCGAACGTATGAGATGCGAGTTGAGAAACTAACGTTTATAAATCAAATTTCGAAACAGATTACGCGGGAAAACTTAGAAAAAGGCCCTCGCTCCGTATGGATAAAGTGGCCATTTGTATGATTGAAATATGAAAATGAAAAATGTATTGCGCGATATAAAATATGCACGAAAAACGAATCATATTGTTTACCCAACACTCTATATATAATATGTTGTAATAATTTTTTAAATTTTTCAAAACTACAACATTGAGTAGATTTCAAAAGGTATATACTTAGATTTAAACTAATAAAAATATTTTTATTGATAGAAATTTTTTTTGTAACATTAATCAGTTCTAGGGTTAGTCAAAACATTAAATTTTTCATCTCTAATTAAATACGAAAAATTCAGTATTTCTGAGTTTTAAGTTTATTTTTGTTTCGATCCTATTATTATTTGAACAAATTTTAAAACAGATCATTTATATTATATATTTATAAAACATATATTTTATATTCGAAATAAATTCAAACGATTTAACACAACCATACCAATCACCCCGAGAAAAATCCTTCCGATATCTCCGACACGGCCGAATCGAATCGTATCGAATTTTACCGATTTTTTTCCTCTCAGGGAGGCTTTGTACATCCCGCGCAAGGCTCGGCTCTTTGCTTTTAGATTAATTAACTTTAATTTCATTCAAAGGTCACGCCGGAAGATAGGATCTCGTTTCGCTGCCGCTAAGAGCCGTTTTCCATGGTGCTCTGAGGAGGGAGACAAACGGAGCTGACGATGATTAACGAGGCGTCGCACCGGTACAAATTCTCTCCAAAAAGTAAAGAAGTCTTAACGGAAAATTATCTCGGATTTTGCATAAAATTAAACTTTCGGATACGTTTGTGTAGTGACGATCGTTAAATTCGCGCCGAAGTAAGTTTCCTTCGGCGGAGATTTAAGGTGTTTGAGTTCGGTGTTGTGTGTGAATGAAATTAATCCGTATTATTATTAAAATTGTATCGGGTCTATTCGAATATATATAAAGTTTTTATTTTATTAAATAAACTTGTGGAAATGGATCTGGAAAAATTTGCGTTTTTATAATCTGAAAAAAATGCTAGTTTTTATGGATAATGGATTCATACATTGATACAAAGTATGTTCGTCTTAAAGAAAGCACTCAACTTTTTCAACATAAAATAATAAAATAGTATGAACGTACATTATTGCTTTTTTATGCTAAATATGTTTATCGTAAAAATGATATCGTATTTCATGTAACATTTTTTTCAGCCCGTACTCTATGAAAGCGTATAGTATGAATATTTAAGAATTTTTTTCAAATTGAATTACATTTTTTATATCGATACATTAAAATTTGATATAACACTATTAATTATCATGAAAAAATATATTATCATGGATACATTCTTACTTATATATTTTAAGTATAGTATTTCACACAATAAACCGATATTATTTTGGACAACAACTGCTGACCACTAAGGACTTTTCAGTACGCAATTGCGCACTCGGAACGTTGTTAACCTTTAGCAGAGGTTGGGTTAGGACTTAACCGTTAGGTTAAGTTGAACCGCAGGACGGTCCTTCACACACATATGGATTCTAGAAACTGTATTTGTATAAATAGATTACAGGAATATAGAAACTCGTTTCACCACATAGGTCAATGGACGTATTTTTATCCCGATCTTCATGTTAATAGCCACCGATGCAACTCTTAACGAGCTCGTTCGAATCAAATCTTTGCAGAAGTTTACTTTTTATTTAGATACAGAAGATTTTATATGTATAGTAAATCAAGTAATGATTTGACATGTTTATAAATTTAATGTGAAATGTTTATATAGTTGAATTAAAAAAATAATAATTAGCGTTATATTCAGAAGTGATTAATTTTAAATAGATTTTGTACCGTTTTGGAACTATATACTCATATAACGTGCGTTGCGGTAACGCAATCAACCGAGTTGGTTAAACTGCTCGAGGGTAGCTTTAGCTAGGTTCTTGATTAACAATATTGTACATAACTGTACCTTTGTTCAATATAGTACATTAGAAGTTGAAACATAATGGAATTTCTCATACGTTAATGTCACCAATGTGATATAAAATAAATCTATTTCGAATAAAAATTTGATCAACACCAATTAAAATATTGCAATCGGACCAATTATCTTATAAATTTTACTTTATTATAAAACTGAAAATTTTATAAAGTTATGTATAATAAGTACGAATGCGTGTTCATACACGTTTTTCGTATATCAAAACGGCTCTATCTAATTTCGTTTCACATGACGGATTATGGCTCCCACGGGTACAATCTGTAGAAAAGGAATTATAAAATGTTGGAAGGTTCAGATTACAAAACGCAAGCCTTCCGTTCATACATTTAGTCCAAATAATTGTATGGAGAAAAAAAACGTACAAAAGTATAATACAATCACTAGAATGTGGTTCGGTACATTTCCATTTTACACATGTTTTTTCAACATAATATCGCTTCTTCATTGTGTATTTTTCATTTTGTAAAATTTTCGTAAGAAAATTATGTATATTTTACATACAAGCGCTGTTATTTTAAAAGGAAAGTATCTAATACACCATCTCTAAACGCAACGATAAACAGGGATTGTATCAAGAATTGGCCGTCGTGTAGGCAGTAAATATCAATTTTAAAGAGGCGTTTATTTTCGTCGTTTGTTCCCCAATGATAGGAAAATAAAGTGAGTAGCACCAGTCCATAATACAACCATAAATTTTGGTGCCCTTTCCAACCTTGCTAGGGCAACCTTGTCCTGCGAGCTCGTATATTTCAAATGTCACTTGAAAAACCATCGGGTGCGCAAACATAAATTTTAACACGGCGCAGACCTTAAGTAAAGAGAGACTAGAGGTCCATCGAAAGCCTACGCTATATTAGCTGTTTTTTTTTCTTGTTGGAAAATGTAGATTTTTCATGAAGGATGTGTTAATTGAAGGTTAAAATTTGCTAATTGTTTTATATAACGATAAAATTTTTTGATGGATTATTGAGTTCAGAAATATTTTATTTCATTAAACATCATATTGATATTAATTGTTTACGGAAATTTTGAAGTTAATTTGAAACGAATCGAATCGTCAAATTTTCGACAAAATTGAATTGTCAATTAATTAATCGAGTTTCTATTGAAAACGGACTCGTTAATTGAAATATATTATTTAATCCAAATACTTCGCTTATAATTATTCAAATAATTTTACACAATAAGATATCAATCAATCGGTTAAATTATTGAATACATTCACTGAAAATAGCACAATGCTTCTAACTTCAATCGACTATTTACGCATCATACTTGTTGCCCATGCGAATTTGATGAAATCAGCTCAACCATACATTCGAATCACATTAGAAACGCGAAATTATGAAAACAACCCACTCCAAAACTGAAACGTATATTTTCGCCAAACTCAGACAACCGCATACATCTTAATTATACGTCACACGAAGCACACGTACAAAAACAGGGCCGTGTTTTCGATTTGCCTAAAATCCTTGCTCCTCTTTATCGGCTGAAACAAACACGGCCATTTTCAGACACACTTCCTGAAAAGGTCCTCGGCTATACCGGGACATCGTGGAAATTCGATCGGAAAGTCGAAACGCGGAAAAAAAAAGAAAAGCCGCAGAGAAAAAAGCGAGTCTCGAGCAATTCTCAACACTATCTCGTGTGCAGGGAAAATCTCCACAATAAAACATAATGTCTGGCGGTCCATGGGAATCTTCACTCTATTTTTCTCGAATATTTTCTCGGCGCATATTTCATTCGGATTCCTTTTCTCTCGCGTTCGTGCATATTTTTTCCATCGCAATAAAATATACATACGCCGAGTGAAAGCGTATAAAGGAAAATAGTAAACGAGAAAAATTCGTACGATCGGAGAGTCTCTTCCTTTTTTCGTCAATTTTTTTCGTCTTGTCTTTTTACTTCTCCGGTGACGATGTAATCTACATCCGTACCATTATTTTTATACTGGGTCATAACTCGCGCCCCCAGCGGGGGCGGAGTCCCCGATGCCGGGGCATTAGGTTGCGGTCGAAAGCGAAAAAAAATTATAATAAATATATATTACGTTTCATATTTATTGTACGTGTACGTGTGTTGGGAAATTGAATGCGGGGACATTCGCGTGCATGTATTATAACATTATTGTGGCTGTTTCTCCGCCTACGAATTTTCGGTTATTCATAAGAAAAGCGTATTAAGTGTATAAAGGTTTGTATTATAACTTATAATTTGAACGAAACCTGAAATTTTTAAAATTCATGTAAGTACATGAACGTATATGATATTTTGAATTAATTGTTCCAATACGGTTCTAGAACATTTACTCCCTGGACACACACCTCTCTTAAAAAAACCTAGTGCAAAAAGCCCTTATTAATTAACCCCCACATCATGGTCAAAAGTTACTTTAAAATAGTGATAAATAAATAAAAATTAATCTCTACGGCAATATACATATACATTAAATATATGGTGATTTATCTATATGAACCTTGCATCGATTTGTCGCAATATTTTTGACATCTTAAAGAATCTGTATTTTGTTAACGGAAATAAATTACTATTGATATTAACTATTTTATTTAAACGCTGATTTTTTATTAGAAATACTTAAAATTTATATAAAATACTTATTTTTATCCATGGAGGGGTTTATTTGTAACGAGACTCACGAAAGGTTTTTGACGGGAGGTTTATGTCCGGAAGGATATAAGTCCTGATATCTTCCAATGCATATCATCACTACCGTGAACAACCCACAAAACGCCTAATAATACATGCAAAACTAAATCTGCATATTGATTCATTATAAATCTCATTCATACACAAAAACAAAGAACAAAAACCCAATTTCCGACTATCCAACAAAAATTCTATACACACAACATATTAATAACGTTAAGTGCTCCCGCGCCGCAGCGGCAAAGAAGTACGCATTAAAAACGCACAGCGATCGTAATTAACATTTCGCAAACGCGGAAATTCGGCAAAGTGGCGCACAAACATTATATTATATTACCGGCGAAACATAATGCGAAACGACTGCCGCGGCTTTTCGGCTCTCGACGGCGACACGCTGCGAATTAAATTATGGACGAGACATCAAAAGAAACACTCCCGCTTGTATGGCATCGGGGCGACGAACGGAAGGCTTTGTTCGCGGTCATCCACTGGAAATTATCGTCCGATGGAAGGTCGATGGGAAAAGCTACCCGAAGAGTGGCGTTAAGAGTCGTATCGGGATGTGTCGTCGCCAATTTTTGCGCGTGTCGGTTGCGGTTTGTAGAGACGAGGTGTTTTTGGGACGCGGTGTTGGGAGTTGAGAGGAGTCAGTGATTTGGGATGATGGAAAACGCTTGCGATTGTGGATCGTTGAATCGAGATGTTTCTGGGTCGTGGTGTTGGAAGTTGAGAAGAGTCAATTATTTGGGGGAAGGTTGATGGTGAAAAGCGTCTATCTTTGGTTTCGTAGATGATTTTTCTTGTTTGGGAAAAGTAACCTGAAGAATGTGCGATGAAATTACATTTAGACGTGTCGTAGCTAATTTTTACGGGTGTCGGTTGCGGTTTGTGGGATGAGGTTTTTTTGAGTTGCTGTGTTGGGAGTTGAGAGGAGTCAATGATTTTGGATGATGGAAAACGCTTGTCATTATAGATCGTTGAATCGAGATGCTTCTGAGTCGTGGTGTTGGAAGTTGAGAAGAGTCAATTATTTGGAGGAAGGTTGGTGGTAAAAGCGTTTGGTCTTGTTAGTGATTTTTCTTGTTTGGGAAAAGTTACATGAAGAATGTGCGATTTAAGTTACATTTAGATGTGTCGTTGCTAATTTTTGTGGGTTTAGCTATCGGTTTGTGAAATTTAACTATATTATATTATACTATATTTTTGGGTAGTGATGTTGAAAGTTGAGAAAAGTCGATAATTTGGGGGGTGGTTAATGATGAAAAGTGTTTATTTTTGGTTTTGTTGATGATTTTTTATATTATTATCATAAAACATCTGTAGTATCTACTAATAATTTTATCTGATTAGCTACTGCAGATTTTTACATTGTGACAAGAAGATTTTGAGTACACGAGTGGTCTCACGTAACAATTGTCTACTAGAAATATAAGATAAAAATTAAAAAGCAATGTAAATTGACAATTGCTTCGTTTTTCAAAAGATAATTTAAAAAATTTAGTTGTGTCGACAAAATTTTTCTTCTTTACTGATACCATATGGTAGCCTTAGACAATAATAACGATAATATAATACGATATTGAAGAAAAAACATGACTAAAAATTAGACAAGATTATCCCGTTGACATGCACACTAATAGATAACTATGAAATATTGATACTTTTTAAATACTACGTAATTTTTTACTAAACAAAATCGATGTTCTGCTCATTGAACGTATATTATAATGTTTGACACAAAGCAAACGAAACTAATTTATATTTGAAATACTTTATCGATTCGTTCAGCAATCGCAAAAGTTTCCTGTTATGTATAAGATTCTCTATTATTGTGGAAACGAGGTCAAAACAACTCCATTACCCTGTTCACCTCCTTTTCACATTACGAATTGTGTACGATTGTGATTCCCGTGAATTATTCTATTGATAAACAAAATGGTACAAAGTGAACGAAACTCGATAACACGATAACTGGATCATGTCAAGGTTTAATGTATAGACGCGTAATTTGTAAATTCGTTTCAAACGTATATCAAAATCTCGAGATGATACGTTAATTATATGTAGCTAAATTTAAGCCGTGCTAGTTGTCTCAATTCTCTTGATTATACGCAGGATTATAATACGGATATTCAATGTGGGTAATAATCTGGAATGTATCACATACGTTTAGATTAAACATCGCAATAGAAGATTTAATATAGATGTTTTTATTGTTTTTTGGTCAGAAATTCAAAATCGATGTTTTTCGTCTGAAAATAATCCTAATAAATCACTGAAAAATTATAGATTTATAATTTATACGTTTGAGAATCGGTCATCGCGAAAATTATTCATAATACGGCACGAACTGAATTATTGCTTTCGCTTCGGCTCGATACCAACAGAAAAAAATCTAGAAAATTTATGACCGATGTTATGAAGAAAGTTTTTTTTCGCTCGTTCGTACTTTCGCTCCTCTCCCGTTTTTATTTTATTTTTCTCCTCCTTCGTCCTGTATATTGAAAGTAATGATTTGAGCGAAATGAGTGAATAATATAAATAAGAAAACGGCAATAAAACGTGACATTTATGGTAGGAAGTACGAAGGCACGAAATAACATGCGAAAAGTTGTCAGCCTACATATTATTAAGATCTCGAACGCTTTTGTGATGAATGCAAAATGGGCGAAAAAAAACATTCAACCTACTTTATTTGTACATGAAAATGTCACGAATCACACGCCCTGCTTTTAATCTATATTTTTTTTAATAAGAATTATCATTTCGAAATACGCATTATACATATTCAAAAATTTTATATTATAGATTCAATCTATCCCAAAAATACATACTCAAATCTAAATTAAACTACCAAATCTACTCCCACATCAAAACGCCCATCCAAAACGAACCCTATACGACAAAAAAATGTACAGGGTGTGGGTGTAATTTGTGTACAAGCGATGACGCGTTTTAACGACGCATAGTTGCTCCATGCAAAGCGCGGCCGTAAATATAAACGTAACTCATACTAAAGCTTTCCGCGTAACCGCTCCTGCGGGGAATTCCCCTTTATTTCTCGTAAAGATTGCAAGGTTCATTAAATTGTTCCGGAAATAAAACAACTCCTTTTCGTCGAGGAATAAAATTTTCGCGCGATGTGTGCGCGTTTTTTTATATGTATTTTTCGTGAGTTGTTAAGGACGTGTTCGCGGTATGCTGAGTCGTTTCCAGATGTTGAATTGGATTTTTTTATAGTTTGGTTGTTTGAATTGATTTTTTTTGTATATCGAAATAATTTATCACTGTTATAAAAGAATAGGAATGAATATTCGGATGTATTAACTTAATATTTTCTTTTGCATGTTCTTAAAACTTTTTCAACTATCTTCTATTGAACAATATTTTGTTGATCACATTCATTGATCATCCGTTCGATATTTTCAAATTTTTTTTTTAATATTTTAAACATCAAATTCAACCTTTTAAACTGCAAATCAAATCTTTTACAAATAAAATTCAACCATTGAAAATTTATTTTATCCGCTGTGTAAAAATATGAAAGAAACGTTAGTTACATATCTATAGTTTTTCATTGGTTACTATGATAATGGTCTTAATAATACAATATATATTATAATACTATCCAATGGTTGAATTTGTTTTGTAAAAGGTTTAATTTGAAGTTCAAAAGGTTAAATTTGATTTTAAAAAGATTTAATTTGATCTGTATTTAATTTAGAGTGTAAAACTTGTATAATTGAATGAAATTTTTTTATCTAAAATCAATTTTTTATAACCACAAATTATCAAGGATAAATAAAAAACTCTGATTTTTATATACGACATTAATTATCCAAAATACCTCGAATAACCATATAAATTACCACGTTCATCAACAGGACAATACCACAAATCGATTACGACACAACACTCATTCCAAATTCCCCCCCAAAAAAAAAAATACATACAGCCTCAACAATATCCCGTATTATTAAACAGACTTCGAACAAGTATTAGACTCGAAGGCTCGGTTATTAGCCGACCGCGGTCTTTAGCTTTTACGACCTAGAGGAAGGGAACAGCTGGCGGCTCGGGGGCCACATTTTGGCGATCTGCTCCCTGGAAAGGGTGGTTGTATTTCGGGGTTCGGTTCATTAAGCGGTGGCACACACTCGGTGCAGGCCAAATCAATTGCGGACATCTTGAGGTCGTAATTATGTCGTAAAGTTGGAATTGAGATGTTTTTTTATGTTGTATCGCGGATTGTTTTCGATGAGATCGATGTGTTGAATTTGAAGATGTATAGTGAAATTTAATATTTTTTGGGGGTGTTGTGCGAATTTAGAAGACTCGCTGTTCATGTCAGAGTTAATTGATCGACGAGGTATATTTTTAAAAATGTATTTCGAGAGTTTCTTATTGAAAATGTAAATAAGGATAAAAACGAAATGAGCGGTGCGTCACTTTTCGTATTTCGTTGAAAAAAAAAAGGTGAAGACTTATCAAGATACTTTTAGAAATATAAAGAGGAACGTTTTTATATATACATCATATTTTAGCAGCCTTTTAAAATATACTAATAATAAATATGAATATCAGTATCAAATATCCAAATTCTTATTAATAATCAATATTAAGTCATGTATATTGCGGTATATAAATAAATTTATAAACTCTTCATTGGTTTGAGATCTATAATAAAACGATTTCAGTATACAACTCTTTGATGATATCGATACAAAAAATGCCCAAAATTTTAAGCTATAATACATTAAGTTTGTTATAAAAACGATGTTTTTTTCAATAATAGTCAACACAAAGTCTTGTCATGTTAATCGAAATCAAAAGTTTTCCATGCTGATCGTATTTTTTTGATATACAAAAAAACCTGAATTTCCAAAATTATTACAGTGAACATTATTCTTATCTCAAACCCAAAAAACAATACACGCACCTTCAAAAAAAAATCCAATCCCACACCTCACACGATCCACACACATTCCGACAAAACGTCCGCTCCGACCCCAAACCGGCGCGCATTCGGAAAGTGTACGCGACAAGTTCGAAATTATACATCGCTCAAAAGATTCGCGACACTGGAGCGGGGTGTCCCGCAACATATTTACATGGTAATATTGTTAACCCGTCCCGGAAAGTGACGTCGCGTACGTGTCCCGGGACGCGCCCGATTAGCATAACGTCAAACTTCGGACGTCACGCGTACGTTCTATCTATCCGCGATGTTTTGCGTGTTGCGGGTGCTTTATGTGTATGTTCATGTATTTGTGAGTATTTGTGTGTGTGTGTGTGTGTGTGTGTGTGTGTGTGTGGGGGGGGGGGGTTGTCGATGTCGGGGTTGGGTTAGTTTTTATGTTGTATGGGAGGTTTGCGTTTGGAATGGTCGCGAATGAGATATGTGGTGATGGTCGGTTGAAGATAAGGATGTGAGTATTTTGAGGTGGATCGATGGATATGCGAATTTTTAGAATGGATTAGAAAGGGGATATGAGTGGTGGGGTAGATGTTGGATAAATAAAATTGAAGAGTTGTGTTGAAATCTTGAAATTATCACTAGGTTAAGATTAAGCGCAAATGGTAATAATGATTATTTTTTTCTTTATCTGAGAAGTAATCGGATTTAAATTCGGATTTTATTAATTATATTTGTCTTTAAATGACGTCAATCAACTGAAAGAGTTATGTAGAAAGTTCTAGAAGGAAACATGATAAGTTATCGAAATCATTTATCGAGTTAATTCAATTATTAATTATATCTAATTAATATCGAAAATATTTCAATTAAAAATTTCATTTATCGTGATCAATTAAAGTACTGTAAATTTATGATACATGATATTTTTTAAATTATTTTCAATTCGTTCAGATAATTATTACACGTTCTTGTTTTTTTATATTTTTCTTTGTACAACATCAAAACACTACGTCAATAACAGAAAAATAAAAAAATAACGTGATATTCCATTGATGTCATTAATTAACTCGATTCAATTATTAATATCTTAACAAAACATACTACATTATCGCATCTAGTACGCATATACGCATGCATTCTCCCTTATTCACTAAACATACACTAACCACATTCCACCAAAAAAAAGATCCAAAATCTCTTCACATTCAAAAAACCCACATCGAACAAAAACCAAACATTCCAACACGACAAAAAAACCACAATCCATCACATCCAAATCATGCCAAACCCCCATAAAAACCCACCAAACTAACAACCCACTCGGGCGATCTGTTCATCACGCACTCGAGCATCCTCGGCCGCCCATTCGCGGCACTTAACTTCCGCCCACCAGTTTATTGTCGTCCTTGCGGGGCGGGCAGGGGTGGCCAACCCAGCACTGCGGCAACCGGGGAAAAATGCGTGACAACTCGACCCCGAAGGGTCGTTCGTTAACCGGCGAATGTGTGTGTGTGTTTGCGGATGTATGCGAAATCGTGTTTGTGTTGTTTTGGTACGTTCGAGTAGTTTTGTGTATGGAAATTTGGGTAGTACGATGCTCGGATAATCGATGGAATTTGTTTCGTCGATATTGTTTAGTAGTATGTATTCTCGAGAATTTTATTTTTATTTTAACCTTTCCCTTAGGGTGCTAAAACAAAACGCGCGTTCCGGTGCTGTGTAGTCACTACACATTCAAAAATTAGCGATTTAAAATCGGAAAA
>JAOXNN020000055.1:7452619-7464394 GCA_028571205.2 Hydropsyche betteni | reverse complement strand
CCCGAAGGGCCCACCCTGAGAGCCCGCAGGGCGATCTAGCGTTTCGAAAAGGCGAAGCCTTTTCGAATACGCTAGTATAACATAAATAGACGGTTTGTATTCAAAAATACACTTTGTCTAAAACGTCAGACAAAATATACTATAACTAATAATACACATTGACTGTAACATATATATAGATTTACGCTCAACTCAACTCATACATTAATTCTTTTCAAAAATGATATAAATAGACTGAAACCATCTTCACACACTCCAACATCGAACCGATAACCTCTCGATCACTCTATCTCCGGACCACAGCCTGGCTTACGAAACCCATAAATAAAGCCACCGAACACCTTCCCCCAGAAAATAAAAATGAAAAACAGACACACACACACCCCCGTTTCCCAAAAGCAAAAAGGAGATCATCGAGCGGCAGGGACCCGCCCTAAATTATTCCCGGCGACGTTTATGAGCGTCCGCCGCGACGTTTAATGGCCGCGCCGAAAACCGGAAGGAAACGGGGCCCGACGGTTTACGACCGCTGCAATCGCCCTTTGCATTCGCGAGCGGCCATCTTGGCGGCCAATATGGCGCAACCCTTTCTTGAGCGCGTCTGCGAAGTTCGCTGACAAGTTTGGCGTGTGACATGACGTGGATTCGATAAAAGCCCGACGTTTTGGAGGTTTCGTATTATGGCCGAGTTCGGAATGAAAGAGGAGGGGAGGGGGGTGTTTCTGAAAGTTTTTTTTTGTGGTTGGTTTGGGTTTTTTAATTAATATTCTTTTGTGTTTTGTGAAATTGGGCGATTATTTTTTATAACGATGTCGTATGCAGTTTAAGAGTAGAGTGAGATCTTATGCTAAACGATGTCGTTGAAAATTTGAATGTTTTGTTGAAGAAAGACATTTTAAGAGAATAAATACTAAGGTATTCATAAATTGTATCTACCTATTGTCCGCATCAAATTTTTCTAAATATAAATGTTATATATAAAAAAAATTTGATTGTACACAATCTATAGTTTCATAAAAAAAATGATTTTTCTTAATACAATAACTCGAAAAGTTGAATTTCCAAATTTTAAGTCCATGATATATACTCAATTTATATTAATTATGGAAAACGCCGCATTCGACAGAGCTGGACATAAATATAATTGAAGTAATGTAGGTAGTAATGAAGGCAAAATTGAGAAATGCGTGATCTATTTCATTTTATAGAAAAAATTATATTCAAAATGTATATAAATTTTTCGATCACAACCGTATTATACCACTTATAAATTTAACCATTACAATTAATGTCGTAAGTAGTATAATAAGGTAGTGATCGAAAAATTTATACATATTTTGAATATAATTTTTTCTAAGAAATAAATATAATAAATCACGCATTTCACAGTTTGACAAACGCTTGTATGTACCACGCGAACGCTTGTCGGTGTCAAACGGCGACACGTTCCATCATTCACTCCTTACTTCGTAACATTTTATAAGTTACACCCCTTCTTCCGACCAAACAATTGTCAACTTTTCAATCCCCGTTTTATACATTCAAACAAAAAAAGGTGCTACTTCAACATGGGTTGAACTGATTTTTTTTTTCTTAACCTAACCTTACTCTTAGTGTCAAGTTAGGTTAGGATGGATTAGGTTTTTTTCCCGTTTAATCTTACGTTGATAATTAAGGTTTAGTTAGGTTAGAAACTTTACTTAACACTTAGGTCATATATGGGTTAGGTTAGGTTGTGTTCCGAAAACAAAATTCAGTTCAACCCAAGTCGAAGTAGCACCAAAAAATATATGCGTATAAAAATTCCGATACATCCAACGATCACCATTCCGAATCCGAAACACAACAGCGCCCGAAACCCCCGAACCCGAACCCTAAACACCGGTTTAAAGTTAATAAGCGACCGTTTAAAACGAACGAGCCGATAATGGCGAGGTTTTCCGTCGATTTGAGCCCTCCGGCTTTGATAAACGGGCGACCGGGCGGCGACAAACATGGCCGCCCTCAGGCGTCAACCCTTTCCCGAGGCGCGGCCATCTTGTAGGCTGCGGCCGGGTGGCGCCATGCCAGCGTCTTCCGCGTCTCGGGCTTTTTTCGCCCGTCTATGGCTCGGTCCGCCGAGCAAAAACGTCCGAATTATTATTAATCTTTAATGCTGCGCTCTCGCCGGCGACAGGGCCGCATCGGGGGTTGGGAAAACGCGCTTGGGCAAGATGGCCGCGGCGGGAGTTCGAGGAGCTCGTTTGGACGGAGTTCGTTGTTATCGGGTAGGAAATATGTGCATGGAGAGTATTGGACTGATGGAAGGTGTGGGTCGAGTGAAGAGATTGAATTGGGTGTGGGTTGATCGCGTGGGATGTTAGAAATGGGTTTTATTATAGTATAAGGGATTGAGGATGAAATTAAAAATATGCGTAGTAGAATATACAAGAAGGGATAATCATTAGAGAGGTCATCATCTAGTAGTGGATGTTGAATGACTTACAATTATGATGATTATATATTATAGTATATAGGCCCGATTTTAATAGCATCGGCTGTGAATTGATAACCGTACTATTACGAAATAAAATAAAAATTAAATATATCTATGCAAAATTATTTTATAACTGTGCTTTTGCGTCATCATCATTTAAAAATAGCGGTTCGGGTCGTTCATTTGAAAAAAAGAAAAAAAATTCGCGAGCGTCATCGTGACGAACGAACGAACGAACAGACAGACAGACAGACAGATATCCACTATTATATATAGGGGATATGTCGACGAATTTTCTAATGTCGTAAAAAGTCAGTGACGGATTTACTCATAGGCAGTGGAATCTCGATTAGAAAGAACCCCTAGCATTTTTGAAAAGGAAATTTTTAATGAATCATAGTTTTTCTATATCAATCTATTAAACATCATAAAAGTTGTATCACTCTCTGAAAAACCAGATTTTTTGCCTAAAAGCAAATTTAATTTTCAAAAATCGCTCATTTTCCCTGTATTTTATGAAACCAATTGAATATTACGTATAAACAAAAAAAGTTTGTCTACGATACTATTTTTTTTTTCCAATTTTAATATTTCATATATAAAGGGGAGAGGAAGGGGGGTAAATTTAAATTTTTATCTCGTATACGGACCTACAATTTTTTATTGATAATTCGAGTCCCTGAGAAAATGAATCCGCCACTACAAAAATCTTATTAATTAAAATATAAATTAATACAGTGATATTTATAAAATAAGCATCCAACTATCATAAAAATAAATGCGCAATTCATAAAAATATCATACAATACATAAAATCCCACCAAAACACACATCGATTCCAAAATCCGAGAATTCAAACTATCCAAATCCGCATTCAAAACCGCACGAATTTCAATCAACTCGCCCCACTCGAACGGGGCATTTCCAAAACGCCAGTCCGGCCCTGAACAGAGGTTTCCTCTATGGAAACATCCACCGAAGGTCGAGCACGAACCCCCGAGGGGGCACGGGGGATGGGCATGCATGGGGCCCGAGGAAAAGCGAGCGAAAGTTTTTCGATCCGAATGAAGTCTTACGATACGAGCGGCGAGGGGGACGATGGTCGGAATGAAAAGAGACGAATCCTTGCAATGTTCGGATGTTTGGAAAATTTTGTGTGGTTTTAAATAGGGGGGGGGGAGGTGTGCGATTGTTTTGGGAGCAGGGAGTTACTGTGGTTAAGTGTAGGACGAATGTTGGGAAAATTGGTATGAGGAATTCTGGAATTATTGTACAGCTTATTCATGAGTGGTAAATGAATGAATTTTCTGATGGTGGAAAATCGAAGCAATCAGTGTATTTTTTTATAAATAAAAATAATTTTATATACAATATTTAATTAAGATTAATGTATGTTTGAAATTTAAAATAAAATATTTAATCACTTTGCCTTCTGAGAAAATTATTTAATAAGTTTTTTTTAATATCATAAGTACTTTAACCTTTCCCTTACGGTGCTAAAAAAACACGCGTTCCGGTGTTGGGTAGTCACTACACATTCAAAAATTAATTATAATATATATCCTCTTAATTAATTATAATTGAAGTAAAAAATTATAATAATTGTGATTTATTTGCTGAAATCATTAAAAAAACTATCTGGCAACGCTCACGAAATGGACATGAGTCCACTCCATTTGCGAGGCGGAGCGCCACTGGCGCAGTAGACGGGAATGCCCCCCACTCACGACTGAGAACGTTGAGCTACTCGCACTTCTACAGTGAAATATGCAAGAGTGAGATGTGAATATGTACGTACATTAAGTTCGACGCTGTTATTTACATGATTTGTTCGCAAAATAGCTTACATTAGATGTACTTGATAAATTCTGATTATTATTAATATTATTTTTTAAATCAATGCGTAATATTATGGAGGAATACCTAAAATCTTAACGGTGTATTTATTATATTTATGGAGCTATTGATGGTTATTAGAGCAATGTGTAGAAGATACACATCACCGGTAAGGAAAGGTTAAGAGAAATTTTATGATTTCAAGAGAATTCTCGAAAAAGTAAGTTCTGATAAAACTATTCTAATATTTTGAATATTTTATCTATATATATATAATATAAAAGTATGAGAAAAACTCGAGAATTCTCAAAAATTTTTTTTGAAGAAAGTGAGAATTCTCGTTTCTCGAGAATGAAAAATTTCTAGAAATAAGAAACAAACAATGTTTAGTGTTATAGAATTGGTAGTTGTTGATTGTATTCGGATAACTAATTGGATTGGTATTTTGATTTATTTATGCGGGTCTATGTATGAGCGCGTGAAAGTTTTCATTCGTGTTTGTTACTATTGTCGCGTGCGCTGTAAAATATGCGATATGCAAATTGGGCGTTTACAAAAACGCCAGCTTTTTTCGCTTTAAGTGTGAAAATTTAAATTTTCCGCCGCAAAGCTAGGTTACTCCGTTTCTACTAAGTGCGTGATTTTTCGTCACCACTACGTAGATTACTGTAATTGGATTTGAGCTGTTTTTTTATATAGTTCGAACGTTAGCGAAGCGAAATGTTTTCGAATAAATTTTGAATTTTTTTTTTGAAAATTATTTTTTTGTGATGAAAAATTTAATAATCAACGGTGGGAAAATTAAAAATTTATGCACAATAATTTTTAACCTATTATTTCATTCAAAAATTATAATTTTTTTCTATTATGTATAATATTATAAAATATCTTATTTTAATCATTCTGAATTGTGTGATTTTTTTTTTAAATTCACGTATTTAAGTTAAATATGCACAATTAAAATATTTAACTTTTGGTTCCAATGAGATATAATAAATATAATATTTAATATGGTTAAGTTGATAAAAAATTTCAAAAGTTTCCTTCTAGATTTTTCTATACAATCTCTTTTAATCGATTGAAGTCAATCAAAGATAAATATATAAAAATAACTTAAATAATACTTATCAGTACATAATACTTAATATACATTTTCCAGATTGTTCTCAATGGACTTTGATCTGTAAAATAAAATACATACGTCATTGTATGAATCATATTGAATAATTTTATATTGTACAAAGGTTAATAGAAGAAATATTTACAAACGATTATCGGAATAGAACAATTACATATAAACAATTATGTTAGGTTCAACTAAAATTTTACATAAAAAGTATTGCACTGAGGAACAAATTACATAAACTATAAAATTAATATTATTATATATGTGATGAAATCGATATTTAGTTCGACTCATAGGTTTCATCATAATTATTTTATATAGACTTTTTTCTGACTTTAATGTGATGAAATATAGATTTCATCAAAATCATTTCGTACAGATTGTTTTTTCTAATTATATGATGAAATCGATAATTTGACTCATAGATTTCATCGTAATGTTTTTTTTATAACACGAATCGGAAAAACCAAACACGTCAATTCCAAAGAACAGCAAAAATAATCACACTATAAAAAAATCAACGGAATCGAACCAAACAAACGTCAAAAAGATCACGCTCGAAATAAAACAAAAACACGCGCGATTTCCACAAAATCCCATCAACGTCAATTTGAGACAATTCACGAAATCAACTTAGCGATTGACCTCTTCCCGTCCACAACGACCCGTCATTAGGGTCGTGTACGACGTCCCACGAGATCATTATCGGCGGGTTTTTCCGTTTTTTTCCATCGAAATGGCCCGCCCCGAATTAGCCGCACGTAATGGCGCAATATAATAATGCGCAATACGCAAATAATAATATATCGTCGTTGTCGAAGTCGTTTCTGTGAAATTTTCCGGCCCGCTTCGCAGTCCGGGCAAAAGAGACGAAACGCGAGTTGATTTATCTTAATCAAGTCGCGGGGGATGAAAAGCTTTCGCGATACGTTTATGTGTGTTTATAAATGGATGTGTGTGTGTGTAATGGGGGATGATCGGTGAGTTTGATCGTTTTTTTATTTGGTGTGATGGGTTGGGATGTGTTTTTGCTTAGTAACATTTGTTTGTTCTAGTCGTGTTTTGTTTCGGCGAGTTTATCTTGTATTATCATTTTACGATAAGATGTTGTAATATGGGAAATGATTTGTAAATTCTTTTGTATTTTTTATAAACAGTCTGTGCAATATACCTAATCCTCTTTTTGTACGGTTCCGAAATAACACAGTTCAGAGAAAAAGTACGGATTATTTCTTTACACGGTTTTTTCACTGTAACATGGTATGAAAAAAAAATGTATTATTTAGCCATGGCGGAAAAAATTGTTGCCGGCCAATATAATATTATAATTATATGTATATAATTGTAATTATTAAATAAAAAATTTTGAAGTTTTTTGATGATTTCGCATTTCGAATTTGTTTAACATTACACATTTTTTTAAAGTACATTCGGATGGATGTTCTATCTAAATATATTATTGTTACCTATCTCTAATTTTGGTTTGATTACGAAAATTTTTTTTCCACGGTAGTCTTTTGAACTGTAGAACGTACATCCGAGTAAAAGAAGAATTAAGTGTATTTCCTTAGTGACATTAATTTATTATAGATCGATTTTTATCTTTTTTTTAATCTTTGACGACAATTCAATGAAACGACAAATAATTAAGTAAGTTTTTCAATTAACTAGAAAATCTCAAAGACTTAATCTTTAATTTAAGATGTAATCTTTTCCAATTATATTTTTTTCAATCTCAAGCAATTCCAATTTTATATAAATTATTTTTGACATTTCTCTCTATTTTATATTAAAATCTCTAAGAGACTATAATACTTCAAATACTATCTATCTCCTATCGTTTTACAATTTCGATTCTACTTCAAAATTTTCCATAAATTATAATATAACGAAACGACTAGAGTACACTCAATACGTTATACTTAAATATAGGTAGGCTATAATGAGTTGTTTATAAAGGGCGAATCGTCCGACAAAGGGCGGAAAGCCCGCCCTGGGCCCCCATTGTTCCTAATTATATTCGCGAGGGCTTATGTCTATCTATACGCCCGAGAGACGGACTGTTCTCTCTCTTTCGATGAAAAAATATTATTTATATTCTTATGCCGGTGTTGTGTGTATGTATTATATAATTTATTGTGTGTATACGAACACAAAACGTGTCGGTAATTACGCCGGGGGTGTTTATTCAATTTACAGGTGGGCGTTCATTGTGCGAGCGCGGACAAAGTCTGAGGGAATGGAAAGCTTTGTGGGGAAAAGTGTCTCAAGGAAATCCGGTGGAGGAATTTAAAATATTGGATTCAAAATAAAAAAATAAGCTATGAATAAAATAATAATTTAAATAAATATGTGTTTTTTTAAATTGACTGAAAAATTATTTCAAATATTTAATTCTAAAATTTCCGATTAATAACTGTTTCATTGGTGATTTGTTTCTTGTTTCTTGGTGAGTTGTTTGCATGCTATATGATATATATCAAAAAAAAAACGTATTTTCAAAATGTAAATGTACAACTTAGCCGATGACAAATAAATCCATCGCGTTTAAAGCGTAAATTATTTTTATTTTCTTTACATACGACCAGTTATAAGATAGCGTGAATTTATATAACGCGTGTAATTCCGTGTTCTATTTTATTTGACTATCGTCCTGCAGTATATTAAAAGCGATAGTATCACAGCCCCGAAAAATAATTACTTCATTAGCATACGATGCGCAATAAATCCAAAACCACCACACAAATAAAAATCGTACATACGCCCCGCATACGAATCCGATAACTCAAAAAACACGCATACGCACATCCGTGCCCCGCGTTCGTGTAATAAAAAAAATTGATTTCGATCCGGCGATCCGGAAAAAATAAAATCTGATTGGAAAAACTCGCCTTATCCCCGATGCGGCTGTACGCGCGGTCTTATTCTCGGCGCGGAGTTTTCCCGGGAACCACGTCCGATTTTCCCGGGATTTTTGCCACGGACGAAGGTTTTTCCGGGCGCTTTTCCCGCCGGAGAGATTTCCACATCCACACATTTCCTGCCAGTCATCTGAGTTGAGCCGTACAAAGGGCATATTGCCGCAGGCTCCGCTTCCAAACACAAAGGGCTGATATCATTACGCAGTTGATGTATCAGATAACTGGCCTACGCCTCTACTCACCCTGCCGAAGTCCGTGTTCGAAGTTTCTCAACATTTTTTTTCGCTTAACAAAAAATATAGAAAAGACTTCTTAGAAAAAATTAACTAATCATACTAGGATGTGGTCACTAAAAAACTGAAAGGTTTGAAAATGTTATCACCTGTTCATTTTTAATATTTTTTTCATTTTTTTTCTTTAAAAAATTATAGATTTTTTTTTAAATTAAATGATTACATATGATATCCAGCAATGAGTAAAATTTATTGGATTTTTCTATTCCAGTGTAAGATCAATTATTAAAATTTAGAGAAAATACTAAAAATATTTAAATGCAAGGTTAGTTGATAGTTGATAATTAATAGTGAGATTCTTTTTTATTTAAGCACATACGTTAATAAAAGAAATTGATGATTTTGGAATACTGAAAATCATAGAGAAAAACTCATCAACATTAATTACACACCCAAAATAATATATGGTACGATGTTTTCTTTGACTCAATAATTGATTTTTTGCTAGAATAGAAAAGACATTAATTTTTAATTATTTCTGAGCATAATATATAATTATTTTAATCTTAAAAATATGCACTTTAACACGTACAAATTAAAATTAAAAAATTATTACGATATTTTCAAACCCTTCAATCTTTTATTGACTATCTTATATTATCGAAATGAATCGTATTTTTCATCAACGTCAAAATTTTCCGATATAAAATAACAAAAATTATAGAAAACAAGATTTACACATTCACAAAATGCGGAAACAAAATTCGAAGGCCTCATTTAAAAGGGCCATTTTCCCGTCGAGAAATGTCGTCCGTACACAAAATACCGCGCATTAGAGAGGGCACACTTCGCGGCCTATTCATTATTATTTTCTTTGCAGAGGGCCGTCCTATTTGGTCAACGGATTTGAATAGAAGGGTGGGGTCCTTTCAAAGGGGTCCCCGAAAGGTCTACTTTATTAGTTTAGGCAATTGAAAAAGTTCTTTTATGCTTGTTTATCGCGTGCTCTCGAAAACGTATTGCGGTCGCGCGGTGAAATGTGCGAAAGTGTGTATAAACACTGCGGCCACTTCTCGGTAAATTTAATTAGAATTTGTTTAATGGATCTAATTATTTTTTTTAATATTTCACAATTGTCGAACGATTTTGGGGTGATCACGATTGATAAGATAAAGCAATGGCGCTATATCGTCTTAAAAATCGGCCTATTGTTTCTTTAGCAAGTATGTCAATATAAGATAATTTTTTGTGGTTAGTCCATAATATAATGTTATTTCATCATCTTGCATTTTAATTTTTTTGAATTAAAAAAAATATTTCCTTATTTCGTAATTAAAAATAATATGCATTCTATAATTTGTGTAAAAAAGTGACTTTCATATTAAATATTATTTACACGTGACCTAATAATATATTTTTTTAATTAAGTAAAAACATATTTTTCTAAATAAAAATAAATAATATATTATAATATAAAGACGTTATTAGTTGAGTGCAATGCCTTGTTTTACGAAAATCAAAAAACTGAAAATTTAATACAATAATCAACTAAAAAATATAATCTCAATCGAAATCACAAATTTTTTTTTAAATCATTAATAATCTATAATGTTGGGATTGATATCATATATATTATCATTGGAAATTATACGACAATAATGAAATGCACAATTTTTATCATACCGGAAAAACCTTCAAATTCCAAAAACACATTTCACAATAATTTCATTTATCATATTATGAGTTAAAATATTGCGTAATTTTCATTCATCGACACAAAAACATTCGTATAAAACAAAAGGGCTACAAACCCTAAAAATTGACCTCCGAACAAAAATACAGAACACGTGTACCGGGTAATTAGCACATTTTCAAAACTATCCGAAACATCCTGCAAGGACGGACCCTATAAGGACGCCGAGGACCTTTTGTCCCTGCCACAACGAGGTACGTCCCGATTTTATCGGGGGTTGATTTAGGCGCCATTAGGGGGTTTTTGTCCGAATATTCGACCGTCGGGATAAATAATAACGCGATAGAAATCAAACTCGATTATGCGAATCGACCTTTTTGTCCCATGCAAAACCGTCTTGGTCGAATGACGTCGTTTCGATGTTACGCAATACTGTTCTGTTGCGTTAGATTTTTTTTTTTAGGGAAAATGTCTTGTTTCGCTATAGGAATGATGTATTTTTTGTTGTATGAAGTTTTTCAAATTGCGATCTGATATTCTAAATGCAATTCAATTTCGTGTGGTCATTAAGTTTCGAATATTGTTCTGAATAATAAGTATTTCTTATGAGTTCTATTAATTTAATTTTTATTTAAAAATTAATTAAGATTAGATCAGATTAATTAAGATTAGATTTTCAACCTTGCAAGGTCAAATTACATTTGACTAATATCAAAATTTAATAAACTAAAGCACTATATTTTTTTAATTAAAAAAAAAAAACAAGATAAAATTTATGTAAGCCATGATGAAATTGATTTCAATAAGTCGATAAATAGCAACACGTCGTTTTCAGAAGATCGACAACTCGAAAACAACACGATTTTCATGGAAAAGGGAAAACTCATCAAAATTTGTTCTACGGTCGCCGGGTCCCTGTGGAAATAACGAAGAAGTGAAAAATCACGAGCGGAAAAGCCCTCAGAAAACGACTTTCCACACATATAGACGCGCGTGCTCTCAAGTATCGTGAGAAAAAAATTAATAGAAACACGAAAAAAGTGTAAACGAAAAATCGAGCCATTTTAGTTATAGTGAAAATGTCATTTTTTCAATATGAAACTGAACCATAAAATTTTCATTGAAAAAATCCCAAAAAGAGCTACAATCGAAACGATTAACTTTAGAAGCCGATCCGCCGTTGAAAAGCGAAACCTCCCAAACACTTTTTCTTATTTCCCACACCATCTTCATAGATCCTGTGTGCAAATAATTAAGGCGATCCTTTCAGCCGGATCCCACGGGAGCACGACGCCCAAGGCAACCTTTCAGAAATTAGCCTAATTGAATTTTCCTCTTCGGCTGCTCGTCGGTCACGGAAAAGGCAGATCTTCCTCTTTTCCCTTCACAAAAGCGATGTTACCCTCATCGTGCGCCGACAAATGCCTGGTAATCTTTTCGCTATCGAAAAGCACATTAGACGTTTAGGTTCTTAGTAATTGTCAAGTTTA